>PYXC01000867.1:67500-70000 GCA_015244755.2 Tenualosa ilisha
AGCATAGAAGTTGAAGGCATGACACCAGTAAGGACAATGCTGGATGTCTGATGCTAGATACCCAACAACTCATGGACAAAACATGTGATTCAAAGCGTTATGGCAACACTACACACCCACTGCCAGTCTAGTGTGACCTGCAGTGCTGCTTGTGGGTGACCCTGCACAATATCATAAACTAGCCAGCTACAGCTAGATGTCCAGTAATGTTAACAGAGCCAGTGTTACGTAGTGGGCTAATTGATTAGACAGTGTTAGCTTTGGGGAGATTCTGCCTGTTATGGCATAACATAAACCTAATTCAGTTGAGTTCTAAAAATGTATATTCTGATGTGATGGCAAGCTACTTACTGCAGCCTATAGCCTACTGAATGTGTTAGCTTAGCTACTCACCAAGAATGCCCATTGCCCACTTCACTGCTTCAATTGATTTGTTGTTAATATTATTTCTCCAAATCCTTGTCTGTTGTCATAAAGGTTCATAATTATAATAATAAAGAATTCATATTCTTATGAGTGGATATATTTGACCCCACCAGTCTCTCAAAATGCTGTTATAATCAATTATTCTCTATGGGGAATCTTCAATGTTTACCCAACGTTACACATTCTTAACCAACCTTTATTTTGGAATGTTCATGAAGTCAGTTATGAAAAATGTCTGTAAATGTTTAATTTGTGTATTTCAAATCTTTATCTCATTTAAGTTTCAGTTCTCGATCCATTTCTCTACACCTGCAACACGCCCTTTAGGCTCTGAAATAGGCTGACATTATGGGGGCGTTACCCTGGGTTGCCATCTGCAGCTAATTGCTGATTAGCCTCACCTGTGGGCGTGTCACCTGTGGGTGTGGCCTCGGAGGTCATTCTTACTTTGATTCTGAGAATCCAACACCACATTCTGACATTCCAGCCCAAACAACATTCATTCGCGACTAATGACTGACTTGAACACGTTTCATTGTGTTTGTTTGGTTTTGGTGTTTGTCATTTAGTTAATAAATACATTTTTTTGTTAAGATTCCAACCTCTTGCTTCCCTCTTTCATAATGGCCTCCACCCTTGTAACACACACACAAACACACACACACACACACACTAGCGCTAGGGAATGCTGGGTGGCCCAGGTGAGCTCACCTGTCTGCAGGTCTTCAGCCTCTCCTGAGCATGCTCAAACTCCGCCCACGCCACATGCAGCGTTTCCAGGACAGCAGGGGCAGAGATGCGGTTGCCAATGACGACATCGACAGCTTCCAGGAGTGTGTCTACCACTGTGCTGCCAGAGTTACTTGCTCTGCAGCACACACACACACACACACACACACACACACACTCTCACAGAGTTGTACCCAAATGACACCAAGTGCACTTTGGTGTCTGTGTGTGTACCTTAAGCCTAATTTGCAATTTCCATCAAAATGCAGACCGTCAGTTGTGTTCATGGAGAAGTCTACCTTTCACAGTTCTCAAACGTGTGTCCGTGTTCCGTGTTCACCAACTTCCACCACCAGACACTGGTTGGAGTGGCACTAGTCTACTCACATGACGATAATTAAAAAGTTGTTTGTCTTTGTCTTTCAATTCTATCATTATTCACAAACTTCTCACACCTGCCTCCAAAGCAATGCCTGCTGCCAAGCGTCACTGAAATACAGGCACAGTACCATCAGTACAGTACGGTGGATAGCAAGAAGCCAAAACAAAGAGTCGACCAATCACACGCTCCGTCTATCCGTGGAGTCTGTATTGTTTCAACGGATAGTTAGAAATTTGGGGAAGCGTCAACCCTCAGAGAGCACGTTGGAGAGAGTGTGTGTCTGCGTGTGTGTCTGCGTACTGCGTCTCTGGAGTGACTCCACATTGGTGTGTGTGTGTGTGTGTGTGTGTTACGCCCTGGTGGTTGCCTTTTTTTGCCTGCCTGCTGCATTCTTTCGTTGTTCTCTCGTTGTCCTGTAGGGGGCTCCTGTAAGCGATGACCTGGGGGTTGGGCCTGGCTACATAAGACGCCCCGTTTGCAAAGTTGCGGGCTCTCTTTCTCTCTCTCACTCTCTCTCGCGCTCTTCCTCTCGCTCGCTCGCTCTCTCTCTCTCTCTCTCTCTCGCGCTCTTCCTTTCGCTCGCTCTCTCTCTCTCTCTCTCTCTCGCGCTCTCTGTCTCTCTCTCTCGCGCTCTCTCTCTCGCTCTCTCTCGCGCTCTCTCTCTCGCTCTCTCTCGCGCTCTCTCTCTCGCTCTCTCTCTCGCTGTGTGTGTGTGTGTGTGTACATGTACCTGAGTCTCCGGACTGACTCCACTTTGGTGGCCAGACTGGACAGTTGTTCAATGAGAAGGGTCTGCACCTCAGTCTGCACATGCTCCGTCTGCACTTCAGTCGCCCGAAGTTCCGTTTGCACGTGCTCAGTCTGCACCTGTGTCTGTGCCTCACTCATCTGCACGCGCTCAGTCTGCACTCCAGCCGTGTGTAAACACTCAGCTTGCACAATCTTCTGGCCAAGTAGCTGCTG
>PYXC01000867.1:80000-90000 GCA_015244755.2 Tenualosa ilisha
CCCTCAACTACTACTTGTATCATAGAGAAGCACAGTTGTGAACGTTTTTGGACAGGCATGGAAGAGCTGGTCATTTTCTTCTGCTCATTCTAACTCTGTGAAAGAAGCCTTGCAAGAGAGTAACGTCACTGCGGACCTCCCTACTGCATAAATACCTTCTGAGAAGATGGCTGTCCTTGCACCTTTGGCGCAGTGTCGCATTTCTCAGACAGCGCTTTGACAATAGCATCCACAGCATTGTCATCATTGACATTCTACGAGTCAAAATAAAAAATTTAAAAACTTGCATTACTCTACAAGTCGATATAAAATCACAAACCACCACAATTCGTCCTACACACGAAATAGATCTGAGTTTAGTATTTCCACTTACCTGGGCCCAAAAGGTAATGGCATCACCAACATGCGTCACGCCGACAAGCTCCACTAAAGGAAACATTAAAACAAAACGTGTTACTAATCCCGCACACGTTAGCGTTCCTGAATGAACTTGGGGAGTCGTTGGTGCTGTAGCCCTACTCACTCTGCTCCGTCTCCGCTCTGGAAGACTCCATCACGCCAGTCTCCTTTGGAGATAAGGCGCACGGCATTAACACACACAGGGCAGCTACGCTAACGCTACAATGCTACTACCCGGAATTTTACAGTTACAAATTCCTCATAGAGACAAATTATTCCAGACAGTTACACTGTCAAAGGTGGATATAACACACTTCTTCACTACTGAATCACCGCAGAAGGGCTTTCATGCTCTTTTATATATTGTTCTTATTAAAATTGCTGGTAGCGAATTTGCTGTCGCTAACTAAAGCTAGCTAAATAAACTGTTTCAAATTAGTTGCTATCACTAGTTACCCGTGCTAGTGGCAAGGGGCAACATTGCCAAACTTCTAAGTCAGTGAACATGGGTCTTCTCCCATAACTGAGATTCACCTATTTGTTCTTTGAAACCATTTATATTTACCAAGACGTTCAATTCACGTGAGAAGATAAAAACTGTTCTTGATGCACAATCGTACGTCCACAGATACTTTGGTTTCCATCCAAAGTCGAACGTGGCACGTCAGACGATCCCATGATGCATCTGTCACGACCAGTGACTACTTACATACAGCCATTGGACACGACCCTGAGCTGCTCTGTGTTAAAATGAATATAAGTTTGGGTTTCTGGTGATGAGTGAAACAGGGATACATATCCTTTCCACAACAGTTAGAGAAGTAGAGAGAGAGAGGGCTTATTTATTTATTATTAGAGGTAGAGTCGGGTAGTTGGAGGGCTTATTTGAACTGATAAGCAGACAATCATTCACTCACTGTTTTGTTTTCATTTTTTAAGAACTAAATAATGAAACCAAATGTGAAATAATTATCAATTGAAATATAGGCCTAGTCATTGTTTTCTGCATGAACTAGTTCATGTCAAGTGTGAGCTTGCACACATCATGTTAGTCTGCTGCCATCTGCTGGCCAAGGGGCACACACTGATAAATTCCCCCAAATCTGCAACACTCCTGAGAACACCTATTCCCTCTATTGTGACGCATGTCAGCTGGAGTTACTGAAGTCACTCCATCCATGTTACTCCACTGGAGTCCAATGAATGGCTCCATCAGTGTCTGTCTGGTGTGGCCCGCATAGCCTCAGTGAGCACCCCCTCCAGAGAGTAGTGAGAACAACAGAACTCACCAACCCCCAGCCCTGTAACACGCACACATATAGCCACCAGCTCTGCAACCCAACCTTGAGACTGCTGGCAGTGTACACCAGGCCAATATCAGAGAACTGACCATGATGCCAACTGACGGCTCCTGCTACTGCTAACTGCTGCTGAACATGTTAAATCGTCCACAAACGAGTCGGCAGAGGTCTCGGCCTCAGAATACTCAGGGCTCACCACAAACATTTCATTGTAGTTGTTGTTCTTCACATATTGGGCACATGGCAGACAGACTTCAATCTTCCATACAGAATCCCAAAGTTCAAATTTATTGGTAACACACATAGACAAACAAAAACAACAGCTCTCATGCATACTGCACTGGAACAGTCTGCGTGTCATTAGAAAACAGTCTCTGATTGGCTTGAGTCTATTCCAGATCCAGATTATGTCATTTGGGGACGTCTACTCCATAGATGAAGTCTGTGGGAAGCGTTTCAGGAGGGATGCTTCTCAGCTGGTCGTCATAGTGACGCAATGTCCACAGCTTCTCCAGCTCAAAGGTCTCTCTGGTCTGAGGAAGCATGAAATGGACCACCATATCACCTGAGAGAGACAGGTAAACAGATAGACAGGTAAGCATCACATCACCTGAGAGATAGACAGGTAAACAAATAGAGAGGTGAGCACCATATCACCTGAGAGAGAGACAGGTAAACACGAAAATCACCAGAGAGACGGACAGGTACACAGATTGACAGGTGAGCCTAGTTTATTTGTTCGTATCTGTCAACACGCAGAGCAACCCTCTCCATGACTGCAAACCCTCTCCACCACTGCAAACCCTCTCCATGACTTCAAACCCTCTCCACCACTGCAAACCCTCTCCATGACTGCAAACCCTCTCCACCACTGCAAACCCTCTCCACCACTGCAAACCCTCTCCATGACTGCAAACCCTCTCCACCACTGCAAACCCTCTTCACCACTGCAAACCCTCTTCACCACTGCAAACCCTCTCCACGACTGCAAACCCTCTCCACCACTGCAAACCCTCTCCACGACTGCAAACCCTCTCCACGACTGCAAACCCTCTTCACCACTGCAAACCCTCTTCACCACTGCAAACCCTCTCCATGACTGCAAACCCTCTCCAAACAGCACTTGGACGGGTGATGGAGACCCCCCGCCCCCATTTTTAACTATCCATCAAAACAACAGAGACGCTGTGGACGGTGCAAGCATCTGATTGGCCCATTCGCTTTTTGAACCAGGTCCAGGTATGTGGGTAGACTAGTGTCTGGTGGTGTGTGCTGGTGCTACATATACAGGCACATGATGGAGAACTATGAAAGGTAAAAGGCTGTCAGTACGACAGTATGTGTGTCTGACAGGTAAACAACATATCAACTTAGTGACAGACACCATATTAACAGAGAGAGACAGACAGGTAAACATCATATCACCTTAGAGACACACACACAGGTAAACACCATATCATTTGAAAGAGGGAGAGAGAGAGAGAGGTAAGCACCATGTCATCTGAGAGACAGAAAAAGACAGACAGGTAAACTACCCATTACCCTCTGAGAAAGACAGATGCATTTTTTATTATGAGAAGGTGACAGAGCTTATCTCTATCAGTATCAATATACCACAACTTGTGGGACAATGACTGCTATCGCACACACAGACTGCATGTATTGTTAAGGTAGGTTTATTCAGCTGTGTGCGCCCTCAATGGAGTACATACTGCCTCAGCACATCAATCTCTCCCTACAGCATTTAGTATCTTCCAAAAGCGTCTTCTCATCTTACCAAAGTCGATACATATCCAGTCCTCCGCATCCTTGCCTTCGATTCGCACATGTGGCTCTTCCGTTCCCTTCATAAACTTATACTGTCGAAAAAACATATTTTGCCTTGAAAACAGCGAACAAAACACACACTGGTCGACTTATCATAAGTGTACTAGCGTTACACAATAAAAACTGTGTTCTCCTCGCTCACCACTTTAACTGCGTAGAAAGCCATCGCTCGCAGGTGTCGGGTGGAGGTGCCGCTGACCACCACGAAATACTCGGTGTACTTGAGCTCGCGGGGCACACGGATCACGCAGATGTCCTGCGCGTTCTCCTGCCGGAGAAGCTCCACCAGCGCGTCGATGTTGAACACCTCATGCCGTCCTGCGGAGAGAGGTTAAGGAGGTAAGGTTAACACACCCTGTCACTCGGCCGTCTGATTGTTGTCAACTTGGTAAAGTGGAGAGGTTACTTTACAGGTGACACTATGTCACCTTGTACAAAATTCATCTGTAGATGAACTTACTTGGCCGATCAGACTCTAGAAATTCCGTTTCTTCTGTCTGTGTGTTGGGATGAAGGTTAGAGTTTTCCCTGCTGGACAAATGAGAGCAGTATCTTGGAGGTGAACGACACATGCCAGACGGGGTCACCGGTGGCTGCGTGAGATGCGCTTGTGTCTGCGAGGACAGCGGCGGGCATGATGTCTTCAGCTTCTTGTTGGCTGCTCTGTAGAGTCCAAGCAGTGAACCGCTGCTGAATATTTTACGAAACATTTCTTTTAAGAACCGTGAAACACGGTTCTAACTTAACCATACATGCATGGCTGGTTTGAAGGAGTGATTCAAAACAGGAAGTGAATCGGTGAACTGGATTCCGATTGGCTACTTCGCTCGTGTGGCATCGTCCCCCGAATATGTGTTCGCCAGAGCAGCAGCGCATTCTAGTGGACAGGAAGATGGAAATACAAGGATCTTTGCCCCAGAGACGCCTGAACCCAGCCTGGTAACCAGACCCCGGTTTTACATTTAAGTTTCATGCAGAGAGTCTGGACATTTGGTAGTGAGGTTCGATTGCTTGCTTGAGGTGTTTAAGTTTAAAAAGATTGCATCAATCCCTGATATCTAGCTCTGCATTCACAACACTTCACTCTGTTCGCTGATTGGACAGGTTAAAATGCCTCATGAGACAACAAGCTCAAAGGGATCAAATCCAGACTAGCGCTGTAAGGAGATGAGAATCAAGTGGAAGTGCTAGGAGGGCAAGGCCAGGCTAGCTTGGACCCATCATGCCCAGTTAATGCAAACAGTGACATAAAACAAAGACACACAGTAACCAGAGTTATTTTAAAATGTATTTACAAGATTGTTTAGTGCAAAAACATTTCAAACAGAATCAGTGAATTGACATTACTGGCCCCCAAACCCCACGCATGAATGTAAAGACCTATGTAGAGCTTTGGCATAAGCTGTTTGTTCTTCCTCTGATGGTGTAAACAATGCTGTTTGTGCTTGTGTTTGGCCCTTAGTTTACCAGTCAGCTGGTCTCACACACACACACACACACACACACACACACACACACACACACACACACACACACACACACACAGCCTCCCCGTTACTCCCCTGTGTTGCATAGGCAGTCTGGGCCAGTGGCGAGTTAGTTTGACCCAGACCTTGTGTTTGTGTGTTTGTTGCGGTGGTTGTGTGTGTGTTGCGGTGGTTGTGTGTGTGTTGTGGTGGTTGTGTGTTTGTTACGGTGGTTGTGTGTGTGTTGCGGTGGTTGTGTGTGTGTTGCGGTGGTTGTGTGTGTGTTGCGGTGGTTGTGTGTTTGTTGTGCTTCTGGATCAGACTGGAGTTCTCTCGGGAGTTTCCCTGGTCTCGCCTCGTCTCTTCTCCATTAGGGGCCTCTGTGACGGTCGTGGCCCAGGATCATAGCTCGTCTGTGGGCAGGGTCACGCTCAGTCTCAGCCCAACAGGGATGTGATCCGTCAAACCAGCCAGCTGAGTCACATAGGTGAACTCCTCCACCTCCTACAAGAAACAGAAAGAGAGATGGAGAGAGAGAACAGGGGATATAAGGGAGAGAGAGATTGAGGAGAGGAGAGAGATGGGGAGAGAGGGAGAACAGGAGAGATGGGGGAAAGAGAGAAAGAGAGAGACAGAGGGAATGAGACAGAGAACAGGAGATATAGAGAGGAAGAGATATTAGGACACATAAGTCTCAGGCTGGACCCTGTCTGTGACACAAACAGGTTGTGTGTGTGTGTGTGTGTGTGTGTGTGTGTGTGTGTTATTCTAAATGTGCGTGTGTGTTTGGTGGTGGTGCAAACCCTGTAGAGTGTGTGTGTTGCTCTAACCGCGTGAGTGTTCTTGGCGATGGTGCGCTCCTTGTGGAGTATGTGCGTGTGTGCGTTTTTTGTCCTAACCATGTGTGTGTGTTCTTGGCAGTGGTGCTCTCTCTGTAGAGCGTGCATATGTGCATATATGTGTGTGTGTGTGTGTGTGTGTGTGTGTTGTCCTAACCGTGTGTGTGTTCTTGGTAGTGGTGCTCTCTCTGTACAGCACATAGTCGATGCGTCGGCCAATCCAAGGCCGCCCCTCATCAGAAGAGTTGACTGGGGCGCCCCCCACAGGTGCGCTCAGATACTGCTTCCTCAGATTCTCCTGCTCTAGAGTCCTGAAGCACAAACACACACGCACGCACGTACACACACGACACACACACACACACACGCACGCACGCACGCACACACTCGGGCACAAACACACACACACACACACACACACACACAGGAGGCAAGAGGCATAGAAGATTGAGAAGCAATGCCATACTGTGTGTGTGTTTGTGTGTGTGTGTGTGTGTATGTGTCTGTGTATATTTATGTACACGGGTGTGTGTGTGTGTGTGTGTATGTGTCTGTGTATATTTATGTACACCTGTGTGTGTGTGTGTCTGCTGGGGTTCTTACCTTTGGAGGCTGTCTGGAGTCCTCACGTGTGTGTGTGTGTGTCTCCTCTACATCTATCTGACCATTACTTTATTCAGTTGAAGGTTTCCCTCTGTCAGCAACCATCTGCTCCTACTCCCTCTGTCTCTGTCCGTCGCAATCTCCGGAATCTATCTCCTACTCACTTTTCCTCCTTGGTGGCGTCTGCTCTACCACCGTCTAGAAGTTTCTCTTCTTTTGAGGTTGATGAGTCACTCTGTTCTACGCTGAGATTCTGCTTGGATCGTGTGTGCCCTCTGTCTACCAGACCCGCACGACCCACCCAGTCTCATGCGTGGCTTAATGACTCACTTCGGTCAATGCGCACTAACCTCAGAGCTGCTGAAAGGAAATGGCACAAAACTAAGAATTCGGCCGATCTAGCACAATTCCAAGTACTACTATCTTCCTTCTCATCCAGTGTCACTGCTGCGAAAAAGGCTTTCTATCATGACAAGATTAACAACGCCATGGACACCAAGAAACTCTTTTCCACCTTTAAATCTCTACTAAACCCACCTCCTCCACCTCCTCCAACTAACCTCACAGCTGACACTTTTGCTGCATTCTTCACTAACAAAGTTGCAGCTATTAGTAGTCAGTTCTCAAACCAATCTACACAGGTTCCTTCTCCTAGCCTCTCTACACCAACTGCTTCCTTTTCTTCTTTCACTCCTCTCTCCGAGGCAGAGGTGTCTAAGCTTCTCACAGACAGCCGGCCTACCTCTTGTCTTCTGGATCCTATCCCAACAACCCTTCTTCAGGCCATAACCCCCACAATTGTGACAGCAACCACACATGTGGTAAATGCGTCACTAACTAGGGGTACATTTCCCACTGCCTTCAAACAAGCCCAGGTAACACCATTGCTCAAAAAACCATCCCTCGCTCCCACTCAAGTGGAGAACTACCGGCCTGTCTCTCTTCTTCCCTTCCTTTCCAAAGCCATTGAACGAGCTGTCTTTAAACAGGTCACAGGATTTCTCACTCAGAACAACCTCCTCGACTCCAACCAATCCGGCTTCAGAAGTGGCCACTCCACTGAAACGGCGCTTCTGTCTGTGACGGAAGCACTAAAAGAGGCCAGAGCGGCAGGTCAGTCCTCAGTGCTCATCCTGCTGGACCTATCAGCAGCAGTTGACACCCTGTCAACCACAGCATCCTACTGGACAAGCTGATCAACATTGGGATTGATGGCACAGTGCACTCCTGGTTCAAGTCCTATCTTACTGGACGGTCGTTCAACGTATCGTGGCTAGGACAGACATCGGCACTTCACCAACTCAACACAGGAGTACCCCAAGGATCTGTGCTGGGGCCCCTTCTCTTCGCACTGTACATCACCTCGCTGGGCTCAATCATCCACTCCCATGGCTTCTCTTACCACTGCTATGCGGATGATACCCAGCTCTATCTGTCCTTTCCGCTGGACGACTCCACGGTGTCATCACGGATCTCGGACTGTCTCTCCGATATATCTGCATGGATGAAAGGACATCACCTCCAACTAAATCTCTCCAAAACTGAACTGCTGGTCCTCCCAGCCAAACAAGCCATACACCACGACATCGGTATCAAGATCGACTCCCTGTCTGTTTCTCCCACCAAAGTGGCAAGAAACCTAGGTGTCATGATCGACCTGACCTTTGCAGATCACGTTGCCTCTGTGGCTCGGTCGTGCCGTTTTTCCCTATTCAACATAAGGAAGATCAGGCCGTACCTAGCCCAACATGCAACCCAGCTCCTGGTTCAGACCCTGGTTATCTCTCGTCTTGACTACTGCAATGTCCTCCTATCAGGCCTACCAGCCTGTGCAGTGAGACCGCTACAGATGATCCAGAATGCAGCTGCACGTCTGGTCTTTAACCAGCCAAAAAGGGCACATGTCACACCTCTGTTCATTGAACTTCACTGGCTGCCCTTGGCTGCTCGCATTAAATTCAAGGCACTTATGTTGGCCTACAGGGTGAATGATGGCTCTGCTCCCATCTACTTGAATTCTCTTCTGAAGCCCTATGTCACCCGACGACCACTACGCTCCTCTAAGGAACGTTTTCTAGCACGGCCAACACCTTGTGCAGGTCGGTCCAGACTCTTCTCATCTCTGGTTCCGCGCTGGTGGAATGACCTCCCAAGTGCTACCAGATCAACTGATACCCTCTCCACCTTCAAGAAACTCGTGAAGACTAAGCTCTTCCAAGAATATCTCCTGGCGTAAACTTTGAGAATGCACTTAATAATTTAATTTCTCTACATTGTGCTACACTATTGCACTTTCAACTTAAAACAGCGCAGATTCTATGTTAGCAATATGCACTCCTTGTTAGTTCATTGTGTTGTAGCTTGAATGTTATCCTCTTTTGTAAGTCGCTTTGGATAAAAGCGTCTGCTAAATGCCTAAATGTAAATGTAAATGTAAATGTGTGTGTGTGTGTGTGTGTGTGTGTGTGTGTGTGTGTCTGCTGGGGTTCTTACCTTTGGAGGCTGTCTGGGGTCCTCACCTCTTCGTCATAGAGAGTGGGCTGTTCAAGCAGAGTGCCTGAACACAAACATCAGAATTTGATCATTTTTCAAACCCTAAATCCCCCACAATGCAACACACCTCCTCCTCAGTCTCATCAGTCAGCAGATTCAGCTAGTAAATGTGTTGGGGTTAACCCTAACCTCAGGTTTCTATTCATTTTCAATGAGCGTGAGCGTTTGACAACAACAAGCGACAGGTGGCCAGGTAGGCGGGGCCAGAATACAGCCCCTGGCAAAAATGATGGAATCACCAGTCTTGGAGGATGTTCATTCAGTTGTTTCATTTAGCAGAAAAAAGGCTGATCACAGACATGACACAACACTGCAGTCATTTCAAATGGCAACTTTCTGGCTTTAAGAAAAACGACAAGAAATCAAGAAAAAAAATGTGGTAGTCAGTAACAGTTACTTTTCTAGACCAAGCACAGGGAAAAATGATGGAATCACTCAATTCCAAGGAAAATATTATGGAATCATCCTGTCAATTTCCTTTCTCACCTACATCAGATTAGATCTGCTCATTAATCTGCAGTTAAAAAGGAGTGATCACACCTTGGAGAGCTGTTCCACCAAGTGGATTGACATGAATCATGGCTTCAACACGAGAGATGTCAATTGAAACAAAGGAGAGAATTATCAAACTCCTTAAAGAGGGCAGATCGTCACGCAATGTTTCAAAAGATGTTGGTTGTTAACAGTCAGCTGTGTCTAAAATCTGGACCAAGTACAAACAACGTGGGAAGGATGTTAAAGGCAAGCATACTGGCAGACCAAGGAAGACATCAAAGCATCAACACAGAAGACTTACGGCAATATGTCAAGACAGAAGACTTATGGCAATATGTCTTGAAAACAGAAAATGCACAACAAGACAAATGAGGAACAAATGGGAAGAAAGTGGAGTCGACGTCTGTGAGCAAACTGAGAGAAATCTCCTAAAGGAAATGGGATTTACATACAGAAAAGCTAAACGAAAACCTTCACTAACACCTAAACAGAAAAACACAAGGTTACAGTGGGCTAA
>PYXC01000867.1:95000-123216 GCA_015244755.2 Tenualosa ilisha
CCCAGCAATAACCACACTTAACACAGCTTCTACCCCCCAGCAATAACCACACTTAACACAGCTTCTACCCCACAGCAATAACCACACTTAACACAGCTTCTACCCCACAGCAATAACCACACTTAACACAGCTTCTACCCCACAGCAATAACCACACTTAACACAGATTCCACCCCAAAGCAATAACCACACTTAACACAGATTCCACCCCAAAGCAATAACCACACTTTACATTTACATTTATGCATTTAGCAGACGCTTTTATCCAAAGCGACTTACAACTCATCAACTAACTTTTCAGGCTACTTACACGCTAGCCAGGTTCCTTAACCACTACGCTACCACCACCCCACACTTAACACAGCCTCAACCCCACAGCAATAACCACACTTAACACGGCCTCAACCCCACAGCAATAACCACACTTAACACAGCTTCTACCCCCCAGCAATAACCACACTTAACACGGCCTCAACCCCCCAGCAATAACCACACTTAACACGGCCTCAACCCCCCAGCAATAACCACACTTAACACAGCTTCTACCCCACAGCAATAACCACACTTAACACAGCCTCAACCCCACAGCAATAACCACACTTAACACGGCCTCAACCCCACAGCAATAACCACACTTAACACAGCTTCTACCCCCCAGCAATAACCACACTTAAGAAAACCAGAACAGAAGCCTGTTTATAAAATAAGGGATGAAGCAACATATGCATTGTTATTGTGTTTGTTTGTGTATATATATGAATGTGTTGTTATTGTGTTTGTTTGTGTATATATGAATGCGTTGTTATTGTGTTTGTTTGTGTATATATGAATGGGTGTGCGTTTGTTTTTTGTCTTGTTTATCTTGATTTATTTATTTATGCTACTTTAAGTATGCTACTTTATGCTACTTTAAGTATGCTACTTTATGCTTTTAAGTATGCTACTTTTAAGTATGCTACTTTTTATACTACAGCTTTTTTCACATTAATTGTTGCACTGAATGGGTGGGGCTGGTTCACATTTTGATGTGCTGGTTACAATGAGAATTTCTTCTATTCTATTCTATTCTATTCTATTCTATTCTATTCTATACTTGGTGACCTTGAACAACAGGGCTATGGATTGAAGTATTCCAACCTTCTCCTTTAAAGGGTGTGTTGCAAGTTAAATTTGTCAGTGAACTTACACATAACATTTTGCAGTAACATACACGGAAACATTAACAATATCATAAACTAGCCAGCTACAGCTAGATGTCCAGTAACGTTAACAGAGCCAGTGTGACGTAGTGGGCTAATTGATTAGACAGTGTTAGCTTTGGGGAGATTCTGCCTGTTATGGCATAACATAAACCTAATTCAGTTGAGTTCTCATTCTAGTAATGTATATTCTGATGTGATGGCAAGCTACTTACTGCAGCCTATAACCTACTGAATGTGTTAGCTTAGCTACTCACCAAGAATGCCCATTGCCCACTTCACTGCTTCAACCAGAAATTGATTTGTTGTTAATGTTATTTATCCAAATCCTTGTCTGTTGTCATAAAGGTTCATAATTATAAATCCAAGGAATTCATATTCTTATGAGTGGATATATTTGACCCCACCAGCCCCCAAAATGCTGTTATAATCCATTATTCTTTACGGGGAATCTTCAATGTTTACCCAAAGTGACGTATTCTTAACCGAATCCTATTTTGGAATGTTCATGAAGTCAGTTATCAAAAATGTCTGTAAATGTTTAATTTGTGTGTTTCAAATACATATTTCATTGAAGATTCAGTTTCATTTCTCTACACATTAATCAAAAGAAGCTGTTAACTTGCAACACACACTTTAAGCTCTGAAATAGGCTGAGAAACAGACACAGTTTCATTGCATTTTTTACACCCAGTAACTATACGCACACACACACACAAAGTGTCAAGTAACCAGTCAGCCATTTTTTATCAAATGTAAAGTGGGTATGGGTATGGAGACTTTGGGATCTCATGAGTTTAACAAATTGGATCAACAATAACAGAACCTCTGGTTACAAAAAAGCAGCTGCTCAGATGAACCCATTTCTGAGCAAAAAAAAGTGTTATTTAGATTAGTGTTATATTTAACAACTTTAACAAGACGGCAAGGGCAACAGTTTCTATTAGTTACCCTCACGGGTTCTATTAGAGTTACCCTCACGGGTTCTATTAGAGTTACCCTCACGGGTTCAATTACAGTTACCCTAACGGGTTCAATTAGAGTTACCCTCACGGGTTCAATTACAGTTACCCTAACGGGTTCAATTACAGTTACCCTCACGGGTTCTATTAGAGTTACCCTCACGGGTTCAATTAGAGTTACCCTAACGGGTTCTATTAGAGTTACCCTCACGGGTTCTATTAGAGTTACCCTAACGGGTTCTATTAGAGTTACCCTAACGGGTTCTATTAGAGTTACCCTAAAGGCTGATTCAGACCAAAGATTTGCCACAAGACAAAACGTGCAGAAGCTGCAGGAGCATGAGTGCTACACTGTGTACATTTTATCGATTGTCCAATCGCAGTTGGAGGGTTTTAGAACATCTGAAGCCTCAACAATGACTGCTTCCTACTCAGAGATCCTACTGCTGCTGGCTGTGAAACGGAGCCCTTTCCCACGCCACTCCGAACTCTAATGAGACCAGATCAGCAGTGCGTCTCCGCTTGCTATGTGCGTTAGCCACTGTGGAAACGGAAGTCCGGTTGCTATGTGTGTTATCTACTGTGAAAACAAAGGTCCGCTTGCTATGTGCGCTTACTACTGTGGAAAAGGAGGTCCAGTTGCTATTTGCGTTATTGTGAAAATGGAGATCTGGTTGCTATGTGCGTTAGCTACTGTGGAAACGTAGGTCTGGTTGCTATGTGCGTTACTGGGGAAATGGAGGTCTGGTTTCTATCAGGTTGCTACTGTGTGTTATTGTGGAAACGTAGGTCTGGTTTCTATGTGCGTTACTGCGAAAATGGCGGTCCAGTTTCTGTGTCCAGTGTGGTGGTCTCTGGTGTACACTGTGCCGTTAGCTATTGTGGAAACAGAGGTCCGGTGAGGTCCAGTGTAGTGAGGTCCGGTGTGGTGGTCACTGGTGTACACTGTGCCATTTTTAGGAAGGGTTTTGCGGCTCATCTCACCTTAAATCTTTTGGTGCGGACCACATCTTCATAAACAACTGTGTGTGTGTGTGTGTGTGTGTGTGTGTGTGTGTGTGTGTACCTTCAGGAGCATGGAGATGAGTACAATTGAAGTAGCCCACCATCCTCTGATTCCCTTGGTCTGGAAGATTGATAAGCACCTGAAAACACACACACACATACACACACAGCCACATCACAGCACTAAAATAAAAGACTAAATGCACAATGATTTATGCTACATGTAGTTTGCTTTGTTGTGTGTGTGTGTGTGTGTGTGTGTGTGATCATAATGTGTTTTGCAAGCCTACAATGGGTGGTCTGTGTGTGTGTGGTGTGAGTACCTTGACACACAGCAGTCCCTTGGCTGCGAGCGCATCCTCCCCACGTGCGTTGGGGAAGCAATGGTACTGCGCGTCCACTAGGGGGAGTCTGCTGGCCACAAACAGGCCACTGTTGAAGAACTTGAAGGAGGAGCAGCAGGAGCCAGCCGAGTGGCAGCATGCGTACACACCCACGTCATACAGCACGTGCCCATAGAGGGGCGCCAGTGAGCGCCTCAGCTTCTCCGCTGCGCGCTTGTCAAACACCTCCTCCAGACACAGCAGGTCCACCCCCGCCGGGAACATGGCCGACACCTCCATCGGCACGTCCGCGTCCGTCCTCACGGCACCAGAGCGGAGCGGAGCACCCAGAGAGCGGGGAGGGTGGCCATGGTGACGCTTCCCCACCACGACAACGCTAGTGTCGTCTGAACCCGCCATGGCCTCCTCTGGAGGGGAGTAGTTCTGGTTGCTATTGGCGACAGGGTCGTCGTAAGGAGCCATGGCTTCGGAGTTCCTGTTAGAGGGTGGAAGCTGAGGGGCGGGCACAGAACTCTCCTCAGGGTTCTCTTCCTCCAAGGACGACAAGTCAGCAGTGGAGGTTGCCGTGGGAACCGCTTGCGTTTCTGTGGTGCCGTAGGTGACGGCAGGTGCATTGTGGGTAGCGAGGAGGCTGGAGGAGGGGCTGAGTGTTCCGCAGCTGCTAGGCGAGTCCACATAGATGCGGATATGGGGCCGTGTGACACCCTGCACTATGCTGCCCCCGATGGTGCTTGCGCGCCACTGCGTCTCTGCAAGGTTGTTGAAGCGCGCCAGGCTGTCGGGCAGCAGGCAGAGGTTGGCGGTGGCGAAACCGACAGAGACGCGACCCGTCTGGCGCCAGTCACGGTTGCGCTCGTCCACTCGCAGCATCGTCGCCCCCCGATGGTAGCGGAAGGGCCTGCGGGCAGCCTGGAGAGGCGCCCAGAACAAGAAGCCCAGCAGAGCCAGAGGGGACCACAGGAGGAAGAGGAGGAGGAAGAGGAGCGAGCCGAAGAGCACACGCAGCGGGTGCAAGTAACACTCCTGCTCGCGGCGAGCCTCACGCTCCGCTGTGGTCGACTTGCAGCCCGCAAGCAGCCGGTCCAGGAACCAGAAACTGGGAAACACCAGGGCCCAGCTCGCCGCATGGAGACCACTCACACACACACTAGAGAACGCAGACTCACGCAGGGCCATGGCCACACACACACACACACACACACACAGTCAGTCACACATACACACATACAATCACATGAACACATACACAGACAAACACATACACACACAGAACTCTCCTACAAAGCCATATGCCTAATTAGAAACCTGGGCAGACAAAACATACCCATAATCACACAGTCAAGGGACACACACACAGCATACACGTTCACTCAAAAACACAGACACACACACACACACACACACTCAGAGCACTCTTATCCAGCTGGGTGGGTGGGAAGGCATCAGGACACCTGAGAAATCAAGGAAAACACACACACACAATAATGAGATAATGACACCTAAAATATTCAAACATATGAAGTAATTCTCTGGTACTCACACACACTATGCATCTGTCACCATTACCCTGCCATTACCTCATATCTCTCTCCACCACCTTCACACACAGCCCCCCCCTCCCCCCAACTACAACACACGGACACGAACACTTATGCACACGATACGATGACAAACAGATGCAATTTCACTACATGTCTTACACCTAGTGCTTCTCTGTATGACAATAAAAACCCTTGAATTTCTTTACTATTCAGTGTGTATCCAATACATAACAGTGTGTTATTAAGCAATAATTACAGTATTATTATTATTATAATGTATCATTTACACCCCTGGCAGATTCGCCTATGTTGCCATCAATAGACCCGTCATCAGTTACACTGAATAAAAACGTTTTCGGAAACATTTTCGGAAATCTAGCCTGAAATGTGCTCACAGAACAGACCTCAAATTCGCCGCTCTAGCGGATTCGGTCGGCCTGACACAGATACAATATTAAGCGACTGTGAAATGGGTCACTAAACCTCACCGATACAAACGAGTCATGAAAATATCACCAGCGACTGACAGCAGAGGGTTGTCTGACTGCGAGTGGACATGCGCCACTTTCACGCAGACGGATCCAAGCGTTCCTCTAGTTTACCCGCGCCTGGTCCTGGCTGGAGAACAGCGGGAAAGAAAAGGCAGCCGAGAAGTACAAAGAGCCACCAACAAAGCGCTGCCTTTCACTGATCAGTGGTCGGTCCGGTGGACATTCCGTAGCCCGCGATGGAGTGGCGGGTGGTGGTCGCGGGACGGGTTGTCTTGTCCAGGGCGGGCGCGGTTGCGAAAGGAGGGGGGATAAAGGCGGCGAATGTTGCTGTTCTGCGAGTTAATCCAGTCGCCACCATCTGCACGTTCTCTCTAATCGCACCGGGAAAGCAACGGAAATTGCAAGTCCGAATTCAGCGCCGTGGCCACTGGCTGGGGAAAGGAGGTCGATGTCGCAGGGCTGCCAAAAGTATCCCCATCCATCTCTTTGAGGCGAGGGTTGCGTGGTCCCGGACAGCAGGTCCGCTACAGAGTTGAGTCCACATATCCCGCCACCGGCTCAGATACCCATCCGTACCCACTTCTGCACTTCCCTCACACGCACCGCCCCCAACACACGCGGCGACCGCGATGTTATGTAACAGTCTAACAGTCTACCGATGAAACCGACGACCTGTTAGAGAGCAGAGTAGTTGCTCGGGTGGCAGGCGGGTCTCCAGTTCACCCGATCAGTGAGGGGTCCGCTTGAGGTGCGATAACGAAACAGTGACTTGTCAGCACGGCTGTGCACACGTGTAGCCCAAGCGCGGAAATGGACGGGGGTGGCGGGGTTGTCGGTACAGAACACAACATGCCGTCCCGTTTCAACCCAAATGATCGAAGCAAGGGTGAGGTTAGCGAGCTAGCACTCCCGCTGGATTAGTGCTGGTGTGTGCGGCTATCGGCGCAGTGCTAGTCCGTTAAGCTAATGATGTTAGCCGCTCTTAGCCGCAGGTGGTGAACAGCAGAAACTGAAACTCGATTGAATGAAACTATATTCTGTGAGGATGAATGGAAAGGAATGTGTTAGGTACACCTAACTGTGATGAAACGTGAAAAATGCGAAAACAGAAATCTTTCCATAGGAACCTATGACTGGTCGATGCTTCCTGCATGTTGTCACCTCCCTTCCCTTACCTGCGGTAACAGTATTACCGTAACCTTACCTGCCGCGTCTCCAACTTAGCTCGTTGTCTTGCTAATGGCAGAGGTGCCTCGTTAGTGGGTCAGTATCACAAAGTAATGATCGCGGGGTTAATGCCTGCCGATTTCTCGAGCGCAGTAATTCATTACTATAGTTTGGGACTGACAACCAGCTCTGTAATAAACACAAAGTTTCTCGACTAGTTCGCTCGGCCGACTCAGTTTTCCTCCCGTGGCTCCAGCGGTTTCGGTCGACGCAGCAGCAGCGCGGCAGGGGGCGCGCATAGTGCCTGCGCACGGCGCCTTAATCAGACCACTTAAAGCTTGGCGTTATTTACTTTCGAGGAGGAGAACCAGCAGCAGCCAGCCTGGGCTCCTACATCCTTACCCCATACAAGGGCTAGCCCAGAGGTGTGGCTAGGATGTCATCTTTGGGGGGGCATTAGGCTCGCTTTGGGGGGGGGGCAATATTAATAATACAATGGGCGCAATATAGGGGTGTCATCATTTGTTTCAAAGTGTCTTTGCTGAACATATGTTGTGTATCCTAACGTATTGCCCCCACACACACACACATAAACACAAACACATCAAAATCCCAAATCCCGAAAAAGACTTAACTGACATAACTTGGCTTCATGGCTGATTAATGCCAGTTAAGTCTTTGAGGGCTCAAGGCCAGGAAGGCACACTGAAATTCATCTATTTCCTGTAGGTTTTAGAGGTTTTTCGAGGTTTTAATTCACTGTCAATTGCAGCTTTCATAACTGGCATAGGCTAATTTGTCATTTTTGAGGGCTAGCTAACATTATCATTCTACCATTGGTCTGACACAGGCTTGGTAAGACCAATCGCAACAATCTGTCGTTGTAGAGAGTCGTTGGGCGGTCTTAGCATGATAATGACAGGGCTGTGACAGTGCAAATTAACTAAGTGGCCAAGGAATAGCAGTCGTTTGAATCGGCTTTGGCATCGACTTTGGAAGAGTTTGACTTGGGCTTTTCTTTGAAAGTTGAGCAGAAAAAGGTACTCAAGTCATTAGTTTCAAACAAGGGTCTATTTCCTGTTTTGCCAGCATTGCTGTGATTGGTCATAGCACTATCTAGTTTGCAAGGCAAACGCTGATTTATCTCTTAGGATTGAGCTCGGTCTATCGATCGTGGTCAGACTGTACTGTAATGTTTGATCTTGTTATCCTGTCTTTTCAGGCAAGTTTTCTTAGGTCAAACTTTGTAAATGAATCAGCAAGTTAACTAACAGGTACAAGTAGTCAGTATGGCTCAATTGTTACAATATTGCTACAAGAGATTCTACAGTGCACTGCTATTTTGCTACATTGTGTCACATTCTTTTTAGACTACAGAGAGAATCTGATTATTTACCTTTTATAGAACAACTGGTTTGCTAGCAACACTTAAAAGGATACACTCAAAGATCACTGAATACTGGCCAAAACAGAGCAACATAATATATTACATTAATAATTCTGGCCTGCATAAGTGGGAGTGTCACACAACGTCACAATATCAACTTTTCAATGATCTTCCGTATCAGCATATGAGGGCTCGACTTTGGTCTGCATTTGCCCCCCTCTCCCTTGAAAAATAGAACACTGAACTTAGCGAACGTTTGTGCCTCTCTCTCAGTTTTTACCCTCTCTGAGGCCCTGTTTACACTAATTTAGATGAAACTTGTTTTTTAGAAACTAAAAGTTCATTATGTGCTTCAAATACAGACAACAAATGCCAAATGTGCGTAGAAATAGGGCTAGCTGTTGTTTTCGTTGGATGGGTCATAAGGGAGATCTTTTTTCAAAGGGGGCGGGGCAATGTCCACACCGCTGAGCTAGCCTACAGGCCAAGATCGGCATCCCATTACTATGTCATGATGGGCACACACATCCAGCAAATTCCCCTTAAGGCCAAGTCAGTATGTCCCCAGGGAGAAAGCAGCCTTGACTTTGGTATGGCCTAGTCTAGGAGGGTCGTGGCCTGTAAACCTGAAACAAAGGAGAGGCTGAAGAGGGGCTTTGCTGAAGCACACCACTGACTTACAGACACAACATTTCCACACTTGTGTGTCTTAATCGGAGTCACAATGAACACAGATGAGTCACATTATGTAGGTCTGAGCAGGTTTGGGTCACTGTGAATCTGTTGTCTATGGGGCAAGTTGTACAAGTGCAAGATAAGTCAAGTGTAGAGTTTGCACCGGCCTGCACCTATTAGACATCCATTAAAACTGAAGACTTTGCAGCAAAAACTGATTAAAACCACAAAATTGAATGTAATTCTGTTTTTTGTGTAATTTGAACAATTGACCTCAAATCTGAGAAACTTTAGTGTGCGAACCCTGTGGACTTATATTTGAATTCCCTGCTCTGTGGGAAAAGTCTTTTCTCATTCCTCTCTGCATTTCAAACTAGGTTTTCCTAGTGTGTGACCTGCTGTGGCTGTGGTTGTGCAAAGGGCGTTGCATGGAGAATGTTCTAATGGTCCGATGACAAGCTGAAACCTGCTCAAACGGACTTATTTCTGCTCACTGTCTTATTTGGATGCACATCGATGCTGATGCGATAGGATGACTGATCTGACACACCAAAAAGAAAACCTGTTGCAAAGCGCTGTACAACATTGCAGCCAAACGCCTCATTCAATCAGGAAGCAGTAGCAAAACATGCAGTGTTAAACTCTTGACATGCTGTGGGACTGGAGGTGAAGCTGTAACCTGATGACTAAACCCCACATACATCATGTGACAAATGATCATGCTTGGAACACACACACACACACACAGATACACATGGCTGCATTTCCACATAGACGTTTGCTGAATGGAGCCACAGACTAATGAATATGGACTAAACTCACATTTTATTGGAGAATCTATTTCTTCTTGGCCCCTTGGAAGAGATGTGTTCAAGAAGAGGCGTGTCTACCACAGGAAGAGGCGTGTCTACCACAGGAAGAGGGCTTTCCCGTCCTGAGTGGCCAGGTAGCAGAGGCAGGTGTGTATCAGCAGAGCGTCCTTGAGCAGAGTGGACGGAACGGTGTTGACCACCAGCCGCCGCAGTGCCTCTGGGGTTCCGTAACCATGGTTACGGGCACTGTGCGGGTCAGGCCGCTGGCGCAGGATGCCGTAGGCGTTGACGATGAGCTCAGTGAGGGCTGGGTGCCGTGCACCGCTGTAGCCAAACCTGCCCAGACACTCCAGCAGCTCCAGGTGGCGCTCCGTCAGACGGATCCGAAGAGTCTCGTCCACCTTACCACTCACAGGGTGGGTACATACCTGACACACACACACACACACATAAATATATACACACACATCACAAACACTCGTCCACCTTACCACTCACAGGGTGGGTACATACCTGACACACACACACACACACATAAATATATACACACACATCACAAACACTCGTCCACCTTACCACTCACAGGGTGGGTACATACCTGACACACACACACATAAATATACACACACACACACATAAATATATACACACACATCACAAACACTCGTCCACCTTACCACTCACAGGGTGGGTACATACCTGACACACACACACACACACATAAATATGCACACACACACACACACATAAATATATACACACACATCACAAACACTCGTCCACCTTACCACTCACAGGGTGGGTACATACCTGACACACACACACATAAACATACACACACACACATAAATATATACACACACATCACAAACACTCGTCCACCTTACCAGTCACAGGGAGGGTACACACCTGACACACACACACACACACACAAATATACACACACAAACACCTGTGTGATTTTCTCGGGAATAAACACACACTCAACCCCACACACTGTGTGATCTTGAGGATGTTGCCCACACACAGTCACTCACACTCACACACACACACACACACCTGTATGATTTTCTCGGGGATGTTGGCAACTGTGAAGCCGTAGAGGCGGTGTTGGTCCTGAAAAACATGAGAAAGAATCCTACGGTCCAGCTGAAACGCTATCTCACCTACCAGACGCTCTGGATCTGAAATACACACACACACACACACACACACTTGTTCCTCCTTGTGAAACTACTGTCACTGTTAAGCAGAGATAGCAGAGACAGGAGAAGTGGAGCAAGAGACACAAACGTTCGTTGAGTTCCGTGATCTAATTTCACCGGGGGGGGGGGGATCCCCCTTTCTGCAGGCCAGAGTCCAGCTCTCATACGCTGATGCAGATCACTGTGGGACTAGGGTTAGGTTTGGATCACTGAGACATTCTCTATCTCCTCCATGCAGACCTGAACTATTCACCTTTGCTCCCACTGTAACCTATTATATGGCTCTGTCTTGGTCAGCATTCAGTGATCTTTGGTTATAGTGTCGTACAGGCATCCTACAGGCGCGCCTGGTGAGTGCACTCAATACACACACACACTAACAAACTCATACACACACATACACATGCACACGTACACTTACACACACAGCAGATAAGGCTGATTTACTCCACTGATCTCAGTGATTCTTTTGAGAGACGTGGGTTTACTCACTCACACCAGATGTGGCTCTGACCTTTGACCTTTGGCAGGTCTGTGTCCTGCACGTGTGTCTGCTTCACTTGAGGGCTCTTCATGGCCGACTTCCTGTTCGTACTCACAATCTCCACGGGAGACGAGGTCCTTACAGGGGCCTTCACAAGGTCACTGCTGAACTGGCCCTCATCCAGTGTGTCGTCCCAGGTCACCAAACTGACCTTTTCTGGGGGAGCTGTACCACACATGCACACACACACACACACATCACATTAGATCAAAGGTATAATTTCCATTCTGTTGAAAAGCTGGTGATGTCTGAACTAAACCAAAATTAATTCACACCCTGCACATGTGCTCTCAAGCAATATATTGATTGGCTAGGGTGTATGATTGGGTCTGAGTTTCCTATTCGAACAATAATCTGAAATGGTAGAGTTGATAATGGGTTTCACTGCGCCACCTAGAGGAATACTACAAGAACGCTGCTCCATGCTGTTAAAACGGCCGCGAATTGAAATCGAACATGGAACCTTTCTACGCTCGCTTGTAAGAGAGGTCACAGATCTCTATAGCCATAACGCCCTCTAGCGGAAGCTTAGTGCATTGCTGACATATCCGTGATCCCGCTCAGAAAGTACCAAACGTGCCATTGTCAGCAAAGGACCCGTCCGTGCCGTACAGTTTAGACCGCAGGTTAAGGTTCTCGCGCAGTAGACTTAGAGTCAGCTTGAGAGTCTCATTCTCCTGTCGCAGCTGCTCGTTTTGGTTCTGTAAGGACACGCGGCTCTCCTCCCGAGCCATTCCTTCACCTGAGCGCGCCCTTGTGCGTGCGTACCCGTCCCACTTCCAAATGCAACACGCGCCTCTCCGCCACTCAGACCCGAAGCCATTGTGATGTCAAACTCGCATGCGCTCGTAACCGCTCTTTCAGTCGGAGGATTTGCTGACTGCTGCACGTACTGTCGTATCCTGATATTTTACTAGAAGTCAGTGATTCAGACTGCCTATTGCAGCCTGTACCTACCCGCACACACACACACACACACTCTCTCTCTCTTTGACAACGCTACATCGCAGTGGCTGTCTGGCGTCTGGATTAATTTATTATTATTGTTATTATTATTGTTAAATATTAGTATAATACTCTTTTGACCCTATAATCCCATCTGGATTTAACCCAATAGTGTATTAGTGAAACACACAGTGAAGTGAAGTACACACCAACCCGGAGCAGTTGGCTACCTGCTATAGCAGTGCCTGGGAGTAGTGAGGGGTTAGGTGTCTCACTCAAGGGCACCTGAGCCATGGCCACTGGTCAGACTGATTTGTAACTGACTCATGTATGGACATATACAGTTCATATAAATATATAAGTTTCTAGGCTCTGTGAATGGACACAGGGTGACAGAGTTTATAGTGTAGCGTTATTTAATTGCATAAAACACACACACACATACACACACACTCAGCCTAAGTTGTATGGCATCTATATCTGTCCCTGTAGGTAGTAAATCTTTTAGGCACATGTGCAGTCAGACATGTTTTCAGACTGAGCACGTGCCATATCTCTCTCTGGAGACCAAGACGAGGTTTTCAGACTGAGCACGTGCCATATCTCTCTCTGGAGACCAAGACGAGGTTTTCCCTCTCCCCAGCGCCTGGTCTACACACAGCCTCCGCCAGCGGGACTGCCCAGGCCGGGACAGAGAACACGAAACACGAACACAACAGGACTCATCTGGCAGAGAAGGCTGGGATCTCTGAGTCTGACTCACAAAAGGATTCTAGAACCTTCAAGAGTTCACCCACACATCAGAGAGAACACACATCCAGATGAACCAAAGGAAGACTCTCACACACACACACACACACACCTGTTTGGAAGACTTCTTTTATTTGGTTCTTAAATTAGAATTTCCTCTGAACATGAGAATGTAAAAATGTGTTGGCAGTAGTGTCAGTAGAGAAGACAAGGCCACTGGATGCCACCTACATAAAATTCCACTTGACAGATTTCTCTCCTCAGAAAAGTATAAAATTCACAAACAGTGTAAAATACCTCATTTCTATGAGATCAATAATAAAGCTTCTTTTATCTGCCCTTTTAGGGGTTCTCCCTGTTTGTGTGTGTGTGTGTGTGTGTGTTCTGGTTGAGACGCAGCTAAAATTGTACCACCTCTTTCAGCCACTAGGGTGCAGCAGGCACCACGGGAGTCCTGACCTGAGCACACTTGGGAACTACATGAAACAAACTTAAAAACATTCCTTTACACACACACAGTCTTTACATTCCTACTCACGCACGCACGCACGCACGCGCACACACACACACACACACACACACACACCCTGTGTGCAAGATTGCTGTCTCTTTGGCTTCAATAATAAAACCTAAAACAGTTCTTTCAGTGCACACCCCAACCTCGTTCCTTACTGTCCATGCCCACTATCTGTGTGTGTGTGTGTGTGTGTGTGTGTGTGTGTCTCCTGATCTATATCTGTGTGTGTGTGTGTGTGTCTCCTGATCTATATCTATGTGCACATGTGTGCAGGATGTCAGTGACAAACTGTCATCAAAGCTCTGGAACTCCCATCAAATTGCATAGTCACACACACACATACACACTCTCTCACACATGCACACACACACAGAATGATGTAAACTCATAGTGTGTGTGTGCAGTGTGGCAGTCATGTACACACAATAGCAAATAACAGCCCCAGCATCCCTGGACTTGGGTTCACATTCTAAACAAACCAACAAACAAACATTTACAAACAAACAGAATCAAAACAAACAGTCAGAGATGAATGAGGAGAAAATAGAACCTCTAAATAAATATTAAATATGATGGAGAGAAGACAGAGAGATGAGAAACTCCTCAGGCAACAGAAAAGCTCATCTCACTCACACACACACACAAACGTACATTTGCATTATTCAGTGCTCATCTGTGTGTGTGTGTGTGAGTGAGTGTGTGTGTGTGTATGTCTGTATGCTTGATTTGAATATCTTGGCTGACTGGAAGCTAACTACAGCTGTGTCATCAGATGTATGTAACGAGTACGTGGCTCTCTGAGTGAGTGTGTGTGTGTGTGTTGCTGGTATGTATGCTGGTGCTGGCTATGTGTGTTCACTGCGTGTGTGTGTGTGTTCATTGCATGCTGATGCTGGCTGACTGTGTGTGTGTGTGTGTGTTCACTGCATTCTGATGCTGACTGTGTGTGTGTGTGTGTGCATTCACTGCATGCTGATGCAGACTGTGTGTGTGTGTGTGTGTTCACTGCATGCGGTCCGTCTGCAGCTGCTGTGGCTGGTACTGGCTGAACGCGGCCGCGTGGCTGCGGTGGAGGGGGCAGGAGATGCCAGCGGTTGGGGCACGGTGTAAGCCGTACCCTGCGGAGGCCACGTAACCGGGCGCGGCGGGCGAGGCTGCAAACGGGTACTGGCTCATAGGCCGTAGCGGCCGCGGCCGCGGCGGCGGAATACTGGGCGTAGCGGCGCCGGTGTAGTCCAGGTACGGGGAGGAGGCGGCCGCGCCGGCTGGCTGCCGGGGGCTGCACGTGAGGAATCACCACGCTGGGCTGCACGAAGGCCTGGGGGTACACATAATGCGCCGGGATCCTGCAGCGGAGCAAAGGGCACAGGGTCAAAGGTCAAGAGATCAGGGAGGGGATCAGAGGTCAGGGAGCACTGCAGCTGAGGACAGCCAAAAAAAAAACAAATGTACACAACCACACTTGCTCTTTGTCAAACAAACACAAACACACACACACACACACACACCAGTGCTGCAGACATCCATAGGGCTAGGGGAGAGGCCAGCGACTGGGGAGTGTGTGTGTGTGTGTGTGTGTGTGTGTGTGTGTGTGTGATATGGTATAAGTGTGATGGGGTGAAAGTAGTGTGTGTGGCATGAAAATAAATGTGTGATGGTGTGAAAGTTGGTGGTGATTTAATGGTGCTTCTTCTGCTGTTTATACACACTCTGACACACACACACACAGTTGCCCCGAGGAAGGCTCTGTGTTGGGAAAGACTGAAGCAGGCGTCACACTACCAAAAATCACCAAATTCACCAAACCATGAACACTATCCAAAACACCAGACCCAGAAAACACTGGCAAACTACAACAAACACCACCGCAACTACCCAGCACACCAGAAACACCACCGCAAACTACCCAGCACACCAGAAACACCACTGCAAACTACCCAGCACACCAGAAACACCACCGCAAACTACCCAGCACACCAGAAACACCACCGCAAACTACCCAGCACACCAAAACACCACCGCAAACTACCCAGCACACCAAAACCACACAAAACCCTCTATCACACCAACCCCCAACCCAAAAGGCCAGTCCACCAATCACAACACTCTTTGTTACTGAAACACAGTAGGAGAGGGATCTATACGTACACTCACACACACACACACACACACACACACACACACACCAATACTCTCACACCATGGTGAGTGCACACACACACACACAGACACACGCACCAACACACTCACACCATGGTGAATGCACACAAATACACATACACGCACGGACACACACGCACCTAATCTCATCTCACATCCAGTGACCTACCTCTTACCTCGCCCCACACACACACTCAGGAGTGTACACACACTGAGAGACTCAGGAGGGGATTTCCAGAAAGTGGGTAGAGAAGAGTCAGTCCACAAGTGAAACGGCTTTTTAAAACCTCTCTCCACATTGCTTTCTCAATCACACTTTCTGGAAATGTAGTCCAGGTTAGCAGAAGCTGTGTCCCAACACACAAGTGTGTGCGCCTGAGTGAGTGCAAGCACGTGCCTGTGTGTGTGTGTGTGTGTGGTGTGTGTGTGTGTGTGTCTGGTGAGCACAAGTGTGTGAGAAGTGTGTGCAAGTCACATAAAGATCTGTGAAACACCGTATATGTATCTGTGTGTGTGTGTGTATGTGTGTGTGTGTGTCACTGTGTATATCTGTGTGTGTTAGTGTTTGTGTTATGAATGACACTGACTGAGATAGACCGGGAAAGACATAGAGAAAGAATGAGAGAAAGAAGAGAGACATAAAGAGAAAAAGAGAGAGAGGGAGAGAGAGAGAAAGAAAAGTAGAAAGAGAAAGACTGAGAAAAAAGGAGAAAGACATTAAGAGAGAGAGAAAGAGGGGTTCTGGTAAACCTCTTTTGTAAGAGACAGAGAGAGAGAGAGATGGGGAAAAATAGAGAGGAGGGGGAGGGAGAGAGAGAAGGAGGGGTTCTTGTAAACCTCTTTTGTATCTAGGCAGATTTAGCCCAATAGTCACCACCCAGTGACATGCAGAACAACAGGTGTTAGAGCAGAGGGTTATATCTGTCCACACACACACACACACACACACAGGACGAGAGTGACATGAGGGGCTGCGGTGGTTATATTCTACCACTCTGATATTTAAGAAGGACAGGCAGAGTACACCCCCCCCCCCCCCCAAAAAAAAAAACACACACACACACACTGCAACTACTTCTCATGTCTGGCCTGATGGCAAGCTCTGCTCAAAAGTTTCTTGCAAAATTGACCAATTACAGTGCTAACAGCATCACACTAATTAACTCTACTGCTAGCGCTAACAGCATCACACTAATTAACTCTACTGCTAGCGCTAACAGCACCACACTAATTAACTCTACTGCTAGCGCTAACAGCATCACACTAATTAACTCTACTGCTAGCGCTAACAGCATCACACTAATTAACTCTACTGCTAGCGCTAACAGCATCACACTAATTAACTCTACTGCTAGCGCTAACAGCACCACACTAATTAACTCTACTGCTAGCGCTAACAGCACCACATCACACTAATTAACTCTACTGCTAGCGCTAACAGCATCACACTAATTAACTCTACTGCTAGCGCTAACAGCACACACTAATAACTCTACTGCTAGCGCTAACAGCACCACACTAATTAACTCTACTGCTAGCGCTAACAGCATCACACTAATTAACTCTACTGCTAGCGCTAACAGCATCACACTAATTAACTCTACTGCTAGCGCTAACAGCATCACACTAATTAACTCTACTGCTAGCGCTAACAGCATCACACTAATTAACTCTACTGCTAGCGCTAACAGCACCACATCACACTAATTAACTCTACTGCTAGCGCTAACAGCATCACACTAATTAACTCTACTGCTAGCGCTAACAGCATCACACTAATTAACTCTACTGCTAGCGCTAACAGACATCACACTAATTAACTACTGCTAGCTACACACACATCACACTAATTAACTCTACTGCTAGCGCTAACAGCACCACATCACACTAATTAACTCTACTGCTAGCGCTAACAGCACCACATCACACTAATTAACTCTACTGCTAGCGCTAACAGCACCACATCACACTAATTAACTCTACTGCTAGCGCTAACAGCACCACATCACACTAATTAACTCTACTGCTAGCGCTAACAGCACCACATCACACTAATTAACTCTACTGCTAGCGCTAACAGCACCACATCACACTAATTAACTCTACTGCTAGCGCTAACAGCACCACATCACACTAATTAACTCTACTGCTAGCGCTAACAGCACCACATCACACTAATTAACTCTACTGCTAGCGCTAACAGCACCACATCACACTGCCATTAGCAGCAATATGCTAAACTCTCTGCTAGTGCTAATAAGGGTTCATTTGTATTATTTCTGTAGTCCTGCTACTTCCTTTCCCCCTCACATGGTCAGCATGGATGTGTTTTGTTCTGCATTTATCTCATAAATATTAGGCTAATAGGCTACTAGGCGTGATTGCCTTAAAGCCACTGTAATCAACGTTACGAGAGGAGTGTGTGTGTGTGTGTGTGTGTGTGTGTGTGTGCAGCTGTTTCAGGCCACTGCCGGCCCTGTGTGGTGATATTCTGGTCCACTCATGGACGTCTCTGGGACACCCAGTGATCTGTCTAAAGTTCAAGGCTAAATAAAGGTGCTTTGTAAATCAACACAACACATGGGTAATCTCTGGGCTTTCAGAATGTGTGTGTGTGTGTGTGTGTGTGTGTGTGTGTGTGTTTGCATGAATGTGCCACCTGTTGTCAGTGGGCCTGTTGGGATCAGTCATTTATGCAGCAATACAGAGGACAGGCTGTGTGTGTGTGTGTGTGTGTGTGTGTGTGTGTGCGTGCGTGTGCAGAAAGTCTACTGCAGCTGCTACTGTCCACCGAAGAGCTGACTGTGTGATCTGACTCCAACTGCCTGTTTCATCTCATCTCTTCCCATCTTGTTTCCTCTACTCAGTCTGTCTCCATCTTTCTCTCTGCCTAGCTCCCCATCCCTTTCTCTATCTCTCTCTCTAATCATCCCTCTATCTGCCCCCTCCTCTAATCATCCCTCTATCTGCCCCCCCTCCTCTAATCATCCCTCTATCTGCCCCCCCCTCCTCTAATCATCCCTCTATCTGCCCCCTCCTCTAATCATCCCTCTATCTGCCCCCCCCTCCTCTATATATATATATATATGCACACAAAATCATCCTTCTTTCTATCCTTCTCTCCATGTAATCATCGCTCTCTCTATCATTCTCAGTCTATCTATAGTCATCTTCACACACAAAATGAAACTGGGGATCTAACGAGAATCAAACGCTAGGCTGCACTAAAAACTCTTTAAAACTTTAAACCCAGACATGACACTACCTACCCCCGGTACCATTCTCTGATATGTAACGAGTGAGCATAGGTGTGAATGGGGGGGTTGATGTCTGGGTAGAGTGAGGGGCGTGTTGATGATGTAGCTTAAATGCGCCCTTGTGGGATAGCATTACTAGCACAGCTGTGCTTCACCGTCACGGTCACATTGTTTTGGAAGCTTCAGTGACCTCTCACATCTTCTCCCACTAGCTTGTATGAGGCGTTTGTTCTTTCCTCGATGCTTTGGGTCTGACGTAAGACTGCATCATAAAGACAACAAGCATGAAAATAGCTACTCTGCATTAGTCTTCCATGTTGGATGTGGTAAACAAAGCAACATGAACGGTCACATTTCTTCTGCTCATTTTCTGCTCACTACAAGTTCAGGTGATGCTAGGTGACTGGTAGAGTAGACGACCATTTTGAGCGCTTTTGCTTGGGAAGTGTCAGAGTAGATTTCACTCTCAGATGTGTCAGCATGATGTCAGCACTGGTGGATGGTGTTACAACAGTTAGCGTAGCTGCTGTGAGCATCAGATACAGTGATGGTGAATGGGGATAGGGCAGTTAGCGTAGCCGCTGTGAGTATGAGTGATGGTGAATGAGATTAGCACAGTTAGCGTAGCTACTGTGGATATCAGTATGAGTGACAGTGAATGGGGTTAGGGTAGTCAGCATAGTCGCTGTGTGTATCAGGAGCAGTGGTGGTAAATGAGGTTAGAATAGTTACCATAGTCACCGTGAGCATCAGTAGCAGTGGTGCTGAATGGGGTTAGTGTAACCGCTGTGTGCATCAGTAGCAGCCGTGGTGGATGGGTTTAGCGTAGTTAGCTAAGTCGCTGTGAGAATTAGAAGCAGCCGTGGTGGATGGGTTTAGCGTGGTTAGCGTAGCCGCTGAGAGCATTAGTAGCGGCTGTGGTGGATGGGTTTAACGTAGTTAGCTTAGCCGCTAAGAGCATTAGTAGCAGCTGTGGTGGATGGGTTTAGCATAGTTAGCGTAGCCGCTGAGAGCATTAGTAGCAGCCGTGGTGAATGGGTTTAGTGTGGTTAGCATAACCGCTGAGAGCATTAGTAGCAGCTGTGGTGGATGGGTTTAGTGTGGTTAGCGTAGCCGCTGAGAGCATTAGTAGCAGCTGTGGTGGATGGGTTTAGCGTAGTTAGCTTAGCCACTAAGAGCATTAGTAGCAGCCGTGGTGGATGGGTTAAGCGTGGTTAGCATAGCCGCTGAGAGCATTAGTAGCTGCCGTGGTGGATGGTTTTAGCGTGGTTAGCATAGTGCATAGAGTGCAAGGGGGTAGGAATACATGCAGAAGTGTAAACACCCATGGAGGTTGTTCCTGGATGGTTCAACCCGGAAAGGGCCCTTTAACCGTTAGCGTTTCCATTGGCTGGAATTCATTTTACCGCCATGTAAAAATCAAATAACTTCACATGTGAAGCACCAGGTACCTCAATTTTGGAGTTGACCAGAGCTGACACAACAATGCATATCGACTCCATTATGTCCCGTTTCACGTTATTGTCTTGTAAGAAACTTGTGTGTGGCGATGCTAAGAGTGACGACACAAATTCAGCGACGGCTAGTGATTCTCTGTCCCACAAGAAGGAATTTACCGTACTGTCTTGATAATGTTCTGTCAGGCTTTGGGAGTCCAGCTATGTTAGCGTATATACATAATAAAAGTAATTTTAAACACAATGCTTAGTTGCACTTAAGGATGCTCACGTTTCACAGGCAGTAGAAGATTTTTGTCTGTTTGATGTCATTTTCTGTTGCTACATCTATTAGCGAAATTACCGTGTTTGGCTTTGTCAAATCAACTTGACTACGTTGGCTACGAGTATGCGCTGTAGACACTGGACCTAACGTAGTTAGCATAGCCACAGTGAGCATCAGTAGCAGCTGTGGTGAGTGGGTTAGCGTAGTTAGCGTAGCCACAGTGAGCATCAGTAGCAGCTGTGGTGAGTGGGGTTAGCATAGATAGCATAGCCACTATGAGCATCAGTAGCACCAGTGGTGGATGAGGTAGCTACAGCAACATGAGAGACCAAAGGATCCAAACAGATGGCCTCATGATCTCCATGGCAACAATCACACCGTCATGTCACTCAGTGATGGATGAAATCAGACTGTAAAAAAGAATAAACCCCTCTTGAAACACCAGTGCGCGCACACACACACACACACACACACACACGCACACACACACACACACCACTATCACCACAACACCTCAAATCCGCTCTCCACTCTGAGTGTATTCAGAAAGCGAAACCACACCAGTCCAACACACACACAGCAGTCCACTGCCCAATCAGAGGACATAGAGCACATCCACACACACACGCTGGAAACCGGAATCTCCAAACTTAAAAGAGCATCCATGCAGTCAATCACCGTGTTGCTCGTGTGTGTGTCTGAGTTCTAGGGGTACACACACACAGACTCTGGCCAACTGACCACTCGGCCTTCAGCTAGTCCTCAAGCCAGCCTGTCAGGTCAAAGAGAGATGAGTTAAACATCACGACAGCCAATTAGATCGCAGCCAGATGAGCTAAACATTACGACAGCCGATCACATCAGAGAGAGAAAAAGATTAGTTAAGTATCACGACAGCCTATAAGATCAGAGTGAGAAGATGAGTTAAACTTCATGACAGCCAATCAGATCAGAGAGAGACAGATGAGTTAAACATCATGACAGCCTATCAGATCAGAGAGAGAGACAGAAAGAGATGAGTTAAACTTCATGACAGCCAATCACATCAGGGAGGGAGAGAAAGACGAGTTAAACATCATGACAGCCTATCAGATCAGAGAGAGACAGATGAGTTAAACATCATGACAGCCTATCAGATCAGAGAGAGACAGATGAGTTAAACATCATGACAGCCTATCAGATCAGAGAGAGTGAGAGATGATTTAAACATCACAACAGCCAATCAGGTTCAGAGGCAGGTGAATCCCAATGTGGCTTCATCACCCGCAGGGCTGCTTCCTCAATGCAGGGCTTCACACTGGAAACACAGAAAGAACACAACACACACACACACACACCTGAAGAAGACAACACAGACATGACACATATCTTAGACAGAGCATCACACATGACAGCAGTGATGATCCCTGTCCCAAAGAGAACACTGGAAAAACAAAAACACACACAGAGAACCGAAACAGTGCTCCTCCTGGAGGTCACATGGCCATTCCTGCTGTTGGGATACATTCAGATCTTTAGGACATCCACTAAGACTTTCATCTGAACCTCAGTGTGTGTGTGTGTGTGTGTGCAGGACATCCACTAAGACTTTCAACTGACCCTCAAAGTGTGTGTGTGCGTGTGTTTGAGTGTGTAGGCCATCCACTAGGACTGACCTTCAGTGATACACCAGAGGCTGGCAACCCCTGGCACGCATGCTACAGTTGGCATGCAGAGTGATTCTCACAGGCATACCAGCAATGGTGCCCAGCCCTTGTTTTAAACATGAGGAAAAGAGTTGGGCCGTCTCATTGGCTGTTGGACCGCGTGTCTTCTGTAGGGTGACGGACGCTAATGCACCCTTAGGCCTTAAAATGTTTTCCACAAGATAAATCCCCGCGTGGCAGTTGTGCCAAAGATCGTTCATCAGTTTGCACAGCAGTTCTGGCAAAAAAGTCCCAGCGGTTTGGCCATTCCTGCATCCATCCTCCCTCTTGGACATTATGGGTGCTGTGTGCTTTTCGTGTTGTAGCTGTCCAATATCCACCGTCATTTTAACACAGAGCACGACATGCCGAGTCAATCATATGTACGAGTGTTTAGAATTCAAGGCTTTGAACTGGTTCACAGAACAAAAACAAACCAAACGATTGACATTTTGCTGGGAACCTTATTGGAATGTAGGTACATGAACAGAACCGCCACCAGCAGTTAAAAAAACCTCATTTCTCTCCTTTCAGTAAGTTGTGCTCTTCTGCAAGAACAGAAGACCATCTTCTGCCTACTAAAGGGCCGAGTGCCCAAGACGATCAAAACGCAATAAGAATGTAGTTAGCAGTATTTGCCCGAACCCGAAATGAGTGATTCCACAAGTCAGCTTGTAGCACAGACTGTCATGTATGAAATTTGGAATGGTTCATTTAAAATGATTTATGAATTTTTTATTTTCAAAAAATGACATCATCAAAGTGCTGCTTGTCCATTCAGTCAGTCAGAGTGGATCCAACATATTTTCATGTTAGAGATGCAGTGCCATAATGACCCATAACAGACACCCAAAGGAACAAACCCATCTCTTATTGGCACTACGTGTCAAAAAAGGTTGCCAACCCCTGGATAAACCATCAGCTTCACACTCACACATTACCATCAGCACCAGATTCAGACATGTGTTTGTGTGTGTGGTGTGTGTGTGTGTGTGTGTGTGTGTGTGTGGTGTGTGTGTGAAGGATGTCCACAAGGACTGTGATCTATCCCTCAGCTATAAACCCACCAACTTTAATCTCATCACAATCAACAATCAGTCTCAGGAGGTGTGTGTGTATGTGTGTGTGTGTCTGTTGACCTACCCATAAGGCCTCTGGATGAATGCTGGGTGAATCTGTGGCACTCCAAATGAGAATCCTGAAACAAGAACAACTGGCATTGGTGGTGGGCAGAACCATGAACACACACACACACACACACACACACACACACACACACACACTTCAGCTTTATCTCATGACTAGGAAAATATACATCTCACTTGACTGGTGAAAGGCAGCAAGTAAAGTGTGAGTGAGAGTATGTAAGAGTGGGTCTGGTATGTGTGTGTGTATGTAAGAGTGCGTCTGGTATGTGTGTGTGTGTGTGTGTGTAAGAGTGGGTCTGGTATGTGTGTGTGTGTGTAAGAGTGGGTCTGATATGTGTGTGTGTGTGTGTGTGTGTACGAGTGAGACTGCTGTGAGTGTGTGTCTGTGTGTTTGTCTGTCTGTGTGTGTGGGCCTACCTGACTGCATGACACGCGGTTTGGCCCCCAGGTAGGCCAGATTGACATTGGCCTTACGGCCATCAATAATGGGATTTGGGTCCTTACAGGCTCTATCTGCTGCTGCCCGGTCCCCCATAGTCACCTACACACACACACACACACACATTTGAATTCTTTATTTAAACCCACCAATCAAACTTTTTCAGCAAAGTTTCAAATGTTTTAAAAAGTGAAATACCACTTTGACACTCAAAACTCACATCTGCACACACACACACACACACACACACTCAGCAAGGCTGCCTATTACCGCTAATAGAGCACAACACACAAACACACACACAATGTACACACAAAGCAAGACTGCCTATTACCCTAATACAGAGCAGAACTTGCAAGTTGTTTGGATTTCCCTTTAGCCCTGCCAGTCTGAACCCACTAATAGTCTGTGGACATGTCCTCGGCCCGACTCACAGACTAGGTCTACAGCTAACTTAACTGACTCTGGGCGTCTTGCCATCTGACATGGAGCCGGAGTGCCCAACGCTAACGCAACAGAGAAAGGTGGAAGGTGTATCTCAGCGAAAAAGGTGAACAAACACTTGCAGAGGGAGAAAACTCCGTGATTGAGTGCATATGACAGAATAAACATCACAAAATTGGCTCCCACACTTCTAGTCTGAAACAAACTAAACTATATACGACATTCCTAGTCTGAAATACGTCTGGACTCAGTTTGCTTCTCGGCCACCGAGAGCACTAACGGCAGTTTCTGTCTGATCAGCGCTCACGAGTCGCGCGCATGCACCTTACAAACTCGACCCACTTGGGCAAGAAGCGCGTGAACACGGCGCTCCTGTCGCCTCTGCAAAATGACACTTGCACTTACTCAACCGACCCGGCTGTTGACACTCTTGACCGACAACAGCAACACGCAGTTACACAATCTAGTAGTCTGTTTACCCCCCGATAATGCTTACCAATACAAACACACACCACAGGGGAGGGAGGCTGTCCTCAATCTCAGACTTCAAACCTGAATCATACTCACAAATCCATATCCCCGGGACTTCCCGGTCTGCCGGTCCGTGATCACCACAGCCTCATCGATCTCCCCGAACACCTCGAAGTACTTCCTGAGGCTGGAGTCGGTGGTGTGGTACGGAAGACCGCCGACGAAGATCTTGGTGTAGGTGGTGTCCTTCTGACCGGAGTGCATCTTCTGTCTGTCCACGAGCCCCGGGTCGGCGCGTGAGAATCACGGTCACAACTACCGAGTGTTTCCAAACTCACTTTTTAGAGACTCGCATGGAGTGTCGGCCCGCGAGGTGCTCGTTGGTGACTCGTGTCGTCGCGTAGCTGTACACCTGTCCGCCCGCTGAAGTCTGTTAAAGTCTGACTAGCGTTAGAGGTTCAGATGCGCTCGCTCTGTCTGCTGCTCCACCGAACGACTGAGCACGTGTGGACTCCACCCCATCCCCCAGCCGGTGGGTCAGGGGGTTGGAACTTCTGTCCCCAGAAATGGAACCGAAATCGTGTCATGCATTTTAATCATTAAGGCCTCAGCTAGTTGGGTTGTGTGTGTGTGTGTGTGTGTGTGTGTGTGTGTGTGTGCGCGCGCGCATACGTGTCATTTTATGATCCCCCTTAATAGTTCGGAAAAAAAACACGTTGAGTAACGGTGACAAAAAATCGTGTGTGTACGCCCCCAGTGTCACACACACACACACACACCCGCGAGTCAATAGCAATTCTATTTTACTTCATTCCATTTAAAAGAGACCTTGGAAACTCTTCATTTTCATTTTGGCTGCAAGTAAAATTGTTGGGATGTTTGATGTTTGACTACAGCATATATTCATGTTCAGCTGTTCGTCAGAGTCCTGCACACACACACACACACACACGCGCGCGCGCGCGCACACACACACACACACACACACACACACACACACACACACACACACACACACACACACACACACACACACACACACACACACACACACACACACACACACCTCCCCTCTCAGCGAGTTCATCCCAGTGAAGCCTTGAGCCTTCAGACTCAACAGGCACCAACCAGCCAATAGCATCGCAGTGCCTTTTAACAGCCCACAGCCAATCAACCCATAGCCCCACTGTGCTGCCGGCGGGTACGAGAATGAGAGAATTTGACATGACAGAGAGCGAAATAACATGGCAGCCATCGCCAGCTGATGACAGCACAGAAACATCATTTTAGTTTTCTGTTCCTGTGTCTCCTGTGCCTCACTAGTTAACTGCCTCTAGTGGGATGGACACAGACACACACACCTTCCCTCTGTCATGATAGTTCACACACACACACACACAGTTACACATTCCATGTGCCTTGTTAGATCACTGGATCTAGTGGGACACAGACACACACTCACACGCGCAAACCTTCCATCTGCCTTGCGTGTTAACTGCCTCTAGTGAGATACTATGAGTTAGTACTCACTGCTGACATCAACGGGGGTCTACTCGTTGGACACACACACACACACACACACACACACACACACACACGGACAGAGCACTCTTAGACAGAAGTTTAGGTCATAAATGTTCTGTATTCTACAGGTCTCTGTACCAGTTTAAAACAGTATTTTAGATACAGTTTAAATACAATTCTGTACATGATCACATAGCAATACTATCTTCAGATACGCACATGTCTGTCTGTACGTCTGTCTGTACGTCTGTCTGTCTGCTCAAATACACACGTCCGTGCATCAATTGTGTTCAAATACGCACATGTCTGTACTTTTGTCTGCAGCATTTTTACACACACACACACACACACACACACACACAGTTCATCTCCCATCATACCCCTGGGCCTCTCTCCAGTTAAACAAACAAATATCTATCCAATCATATGCAGTAAACAAACATATGCAGTAAACAAACATATGCAGTAAACAAGTAAACAAACATATGCAGTAAACAAACATATAGCATTGATATTGACAAGAGTATGAAGGGCAGGGCAATTAGGTTACTCATACATCAACAACACACACACGCACGCACACACACACACACAGAGTTCAGCGAGGAGGTGAGACGCGCGCACACACACACACACACACACACACACACACACACACACACACAGAGTTCAGCGAGGAGGTGAGACCGCGCACACACACACACACACACACACACACACACACACACAGAGTTCAGCGAGGAGGTGAGACGCGTCTCTAGAGGCACACTGGGGTCTCCACGGCAACCAAGAGTGTCATGGTGCTACATCGTTGGAGCAGCGCAGGTGTTCTCACCCTGCAGCTCAAAGCAGCATCCTGCACACCACTGGTCAGAGAGCTGGAGTCATGGCCACCACACACACACACACACACACACACACACACACACACAACACACACACACTCTCTTTCCCATAACATCATACTTTTTAAGCAGTTTCAAGGGCTGTTTTTTTATTGACACACTGACATGACTCTCTCTCTCTCTCACACACACACACACACACACACACACACACAGGTGGTAGCCACTATATGTGCAGGGCATAGTAAATTGGCCTCTTTGGTGCTTCCCGAGTCCTGACTCGTGGTGGTGGTGATGTAGAAATTTTGCAACACATGCGCTCACACGCACACAAACACACACACACACACACACACACACACACATGCACTAGGGTAACTGGGGGAGCAGCTATGTGTGTGTGTGTGTGTCAGGGTGGAGGTTGGGGATAGGGGGTAATAAGGTGTGTGTGTGTGAGTGAGACTATGTGTGAGACTATGTAGGGGGGGTAATAAGTGGTGTGTGTGTTGTGTGTAGCTTACAGCAGTGTGTGCTTGTGATGGCTGAGTGAGTCTGTAGCTGTGCTGTGTGTGTGAGACTATGGGGGGGGTGGTAATAAGATGTATGTGTGTGTGTGTGTGTGTGTGTGTGTGTGTGAGAGAGACTATTGGAGGGGAGTGGGGCGGTAATAAGGTGTGTGTGTGTGAGTCTATGGGAGGCGGCGGTAAAAGATGTGTGTGTGTGTGTGTGTGAGACTATTGGGGGGGTCAGGTGATAAGATGTGTGTGTGAGACTATGGGAGGGACGGTAATAAGATGTATGTGTGTGTGTGTGTGTGTGTGAGAGAGAGACTATGGGAGGGGAGTGGGGCGGTAAGGTTAAGGTGTGTGTGTGTGTGTGCGTGTGTGTGTGTGTGAGTCTATGGGAGGGGCGCGTAATAAGGTGTGTGTGTGTGTGTGTGTGTGTGAGTCTATGTGAAGGGAGTGGGGCGGTAATAA
>PYXC01000868.1:5000-17500 GCA_015244755.2 Tenualosa ilisha
ACATACAATGGACAGTTCAAAACAGTGTGTGTGCCTACCTCTGTGAGAGTGTCTGTATGAAAGAGAAAGTGTGTGTGTGTGTGTGTGTGAGAGAGAGCGAGAGAGACAGAGAGACATACAGAAAGAGTGTGTGTGTGTGTGTGTGTGTGTGCATGAGAGAGAGAGAGAGGAGTGTGTGCGTGTGTGTTTGTGTGAGAGAGAGAGAGACACATACAGAGAAGTGTGTGTGTGTGTGTATGAGAGAGAGAGAGAGAAGGAGTGTGTGTGTGTGTGAGAGAGAGAGAGAGAGAGAGAGAGAGAGAGTGTGTGTGATCAGGGGAGAGTAAATGTCTACAGCGCTGCCACCACAGTCAAATTCAATGAAATCAGATCAAATAGAACAGAATATCCCGCTAATCTAAACTACATCAGACTCGCGGGCCAGATGCTCCAGTGGCAGAATTGAAATCCCGGTGGTAGCAGGTGAGAGCAGGATGTTCACCTGGATAAACTCATGCCAGTGGAGCCACTACACACACACACACACACACACACACACACACACACACACACACACACATCCTGATGGTCTAACAGAAGCGAACGTGCTCCGGGAAGAGGGATCCTCCAGCGCGAGGAGGGGAAAGACTTGATTAATTGCAGAGGGCTTCAGCGGAGTAACGCGAAATCCTCGCGCGCGTTCGGACGTCCATAGATGTTGCTATGGAACTGAAACGGTTTCTGCCTCTCCGCAGGCTCGTGGGCTCCGTGTCTCTTAGTAGTACTAGCAGATCTGCTCGCGAGTCGAATCTCGCCAGTGATTTTTCATGTCTACAGCGGACGTGCTACCGTAAGACACAATGGCTGTTGTCACGTCAGACCAAGCAGACTGCCATAACCGACACCGGCCTACTCGTGCACAAGCGGACTCTTATCCTTGAGTCCCGGCCGTGTATAATCATTATTACCGGGCGCTCTCCGTGACTGGAGGCACTTCCAACGGCATGTAAACAGCCCTCGCGACTACTAGACATCCTGCTGAGACATTTAGCATCCAAGTCTGCACGCAGCACGTAAAACCCCGTTATTGCAGCACGCACAACTACACTCTGTATGCAGCAACAACACGTTCCTCTCCATTTATGTCCTTGCGAATCCGTACTCCCGAGAATTGTGCCGTGAATTCCCTCGTATCCTCGCCACCAGAGGCTGTGGGAGCCCCGCGCGCAGAAAGTGCATTCCCTGAAAGCACTCCTGCGCGGCTCCCGGTGATCATCCGCAGGTTCCCGTTTCCTGGCCAGTAAAATATTTGCGGTGCTCACCTCAATTTCTCTCCAAACCGAGTCCTGGTTACACCTGTCCCACGCCATCCAGCCACCGAACCGAACGACGCCGCCGGCAAAATAAAAATAAAAAATAAAAGGAGACAAGAAGAAATCCACCCGCTCCACGCGCTTGCTCTCTCACGGGGAGCTGCCCCTGACTGCGAGCGAGCGGACGACACCTGTCTTACTACGGCTCTGCATCACATGACAAACCTATTAAAAGTAAGCAGCGCACAGAGTGCCTCCCCTCCCCTCCTCGCGCCGCGCGCGCTCTGCGCTTCTCTCGCGCCCCCTCCCTCCTCTCCTCGCGCCGCTACTCGCCAGTGAAGTGACGTACCGTGCAGCAGGCGGGGTCTGGCACGCGCATAGTAAATCTTTTCCAACTATAAAATCGCTCAATTTAAATGACACACGCAGATAAAAGACAATTCAAACGCAGACCACGTTATTCTGGCGCCTCCATTATTGAGTGGTACAGCCGGGTGGGGTGCACGAGGAGGACTCGAGCGGCTCGCCGTTAAGAGGCACGGGGAAGTGGAAAGTATGGGGCTAATTCAAGGACTGGGCAGCGGGCTACTGATCTCCCGTCGCCTCGGTCTGAATCCCCGTCTCTGAATCATGACTCTCGGGGGGGGGGGGGTCTTATACGCCTCCTTGCAAATCAAACATAATCATACGGACACCATTTGAGTAAATCTTCTAATCCTAATTACTTTCGCCGAACACTTCGGGATAAACAGGATTCGGCAGATGACGACTTTATTTAAAGCCGCCCGATCGGAAATCGCCCCATCAAGCGCGGCGTTGACATGACGCGCGAGGCTTCTGTGGAATATTTCATCTGGGCAGAAGAGGGAAAAACACGGACACGGTGTATCTCGTGACAGTCGTAATGCCAGTGCAGCGAGCTCGAGCTTATTACGGCAACAGCTTCGCCTTGGGCGCCGCCAGTTGTCTCGAGCGTTCGTTCCATTGCACGCGCTCTGGTTTTCCACAGCGGTGTTCTCGTGCTCATCTCAAATAAGCAGCACTGAGGAAATATGTTTCTCACTACCGCATAGGTTCATAGAATCCCCCCCCCCCCCCCCCCCCCCCCCCCCCTCGCCCCCCCCCACACACACACACACACACACACACACACACACACACACGCACAACCAGCCACCGCATACAACCCCATGGCTGATAGTAAACACACACACACACACACACTCCCTCCCTCCTTCTCTCTCCCAATAATATGTACACACACTCACACACACACTCTGTCCCAATAGTATACACATACACACAGGCTAGTTATTGTATTATTTCTCTTCGAGCTGTCAGGATATTTATAGACGTCGGTAAGACGCATCATTGCCCGCGTGAAGGAAACGTCCGTACGAGTCGCTAAGCGCCTCCTCTCGCGCGCATTTACATTTGGATCGCATTGGTTCGGCTCGCGCACCACGTCCGACCATTAAAGTAAATCCCACCAAACACACCTCGTGAACCAACGGAATGCTGCGCGCGAACAGGTGATGTCGTGTACACTGTAAATACCAGACTGTTTACACAACACTGCGACAGAAAACAAAACAAAAGGTTGATGTGGACACTTCAAACACGCAGGGTCACACACACGCACACACACACGCACACACACACACGCACACATACGCGTACCAGGAGGGGGCGGGGTTACGGGGGAGGTCCACCAACAGCTGGACTGACGCTCAGTCACACACTGGCATGGGAAGGCTGTTTGAGGCCAGTATATGTGTGTGTGTGTGTGTATTGAGTTATGTGTTTGTGTGTGTATTGAGTGATGTGATTGTGTATGTATGTGTTTGTGTGTACTGTATGTTTGCTTGTGTGTATCTGTGTGTGTATGTATGACTGCTTGTATGTGTGTGTGTGTGTATCTGCAGTACACATATTTTGCCTGTGTGTGTGTATTGGGTGATGTGTACACACATACACATATATACATGTGTACACACACACACGCACACACTCACACACACATACATACAGTGATCAGATCTCACTCATTGTGGCAACTGAGAGGCAGAGAGCTAAATATAGAAGTGTATGGTGTCTCTTTCCTCCAGTGTCGGCACACACACACACACACACACATACACGCACACACACACGCACACACACACACACACGCACACACACACACACACACACACACACACACACACACGCACACACGTGCACACATGCACACACGCACACACGCACACACGCACACACACGCACATGCACACACGCACACGCACACGCACACACACACACACACGCACACACACACACACGCACACGCACACGCACACACACGCACACGCACACACACACACGCGCACACGCGCACACACACACACACACACACACGCACGCACACACACACACGCACACACACACGCACACGCACACGCACACTTGGGGGGAAGAAAGAAAGAGATGAGAGGCAGTCAGGGCAGGAAGTGTGTGTGCATGTGTGAGTGTGTGTATGTCTGTGTGTGTAAAGCTGCACACACACCACCCAGACTCTAACCAACAGCCAACCAGTCTGTTGCCTCTTGTCTTCCCCGCTCAGGAGACACACCGCTTCAGCTGTTGCCAGCTACACACTTGCATGTACATCCTGCGCTCGTGCGAGATGCAGTAACTCTCTTTAACATTGGATGGCGCTGGTCTCGTGCCAGGACACATGACCACCAGAAAAGATGGAATGGCGCGGACCCACAGGCGCATATAGCACACGCATCAGGCTCATCGTTAGCTAGAGAGATTCTGGCTGATGCGGAGGTGATGGACGCCGTCTGCTCTTGGACTCCCTCTTGTTTGACGATGTCGCGGGAGAGGGAAAAGGAGAAACCGCTCCAAGTGGGTGAAGTGGTGGATCCAACAGCAACGGGCACAAGGAGCTTATCCAAACTGTGTTGGGAATTGTGTTGGGAATTGGCGATGAACAAAACTGCTGATATCTGAAATTTTGCACAGATGTTTCCTGCCCAGTTCCAGATTTTTGGCAGAACCAATCAGACCCAATCAGATTCAGCGTCAAAATACCAACTACCAGGATTCAATAACTTGGCAACTCGGCCCATCTCTGTTTAAGCAGGTTGTTTACATCCACCCCTCTCACACACCACGTGTCCCACACACACACATCCACCCCTCACACACACCAAGGACCACACACACACACACACACATCCGCCCTTCTCACAAATCACGCGCCACACACACACACACACACACACACATCCGCCCCTCTCACACACCACGTGTCCCACACACACACAAACACACACATCCACTCCTCGCACACACCACGCACCACACACACACACACACACACACATCCGCCCCTCTCACAAATCACGCGGCACACACACACACACCCGCCCCTCTCACACACCACGTGTCCCACACGCACACAAACACACACATCCACCCCTCACATACACCACGCACCACACACACACACACACACACACACCCACCCCTCTCACAAATCACGCGCCACACACACACACACACACACACACACACATCCGCCTCTCACACACACCACGTGTCCCACACACACACAAACACACACATCCACCCCTCACACACACCACGCACCACACACACACACACACACATCCGCCCTTCTCACAAATCATGCGCTACACATACACACACAACACACACACACATCCGCCCCTCTCACACACCACGTGTCCCACACACACACAAACACACACATCCGCCCCTCACACACACCACGCACCACACACACACACACACACACATCCGCCCCTCTCACACACCATGTGTCCCACACACACACAAACACACACATCCACCCCTCACACACACCACGCACCACACACACACACACACACACACACACACACATCCACTCCTCACACACACCACGCACCACAAACACACACACACACACACATTCGCCCCTCTCACAAATCACGCACCACACACACACACACATCCGCCCCTCTCACACACCACGTGTCCCACACACACACAAACACACACATTCACCCCTCACATACACCACGCACCACACACACACACACACACACACACACATCCGCCCCCTCACAAATCACGCGCCCCACACACACACACACACATACACACACACACACACATCCGCCTCTCTCACACACCACGTGTCCCACACACACACAAACACACACATCCACCCCTCACACACACCACGCACCACACACACACACACACACACACACACACACACACATCCGCCCTTCTCACAAATCATGCTCTACACATACACACACAACACACACACATCCACCCCTCTCACACACCATGTGTCCCCCACACACACAAACACACACATCCGCCCCTCACACACACCACGCACCACACACACACACACAAATCCGCCCTTCTCACAAATCACGCGCCATACACACACACAAACACACACATCCGCCCCTCACACACACAGCTAACACAAACCAATCAGAGTATCTGATGGCTCTCAGGCTTTGCATGTTGAATCTGAGCTGAGAAATGTGACTGACCACTTCTAACATATCTGAAACACACTGAACAAATTAGTTCCCAAAGCTTAAAGTGCAACTTGAAGTTTAAAAGCCCCTTTTCAATAGAAATACAGAGAATTAAAGCAAGAATTCATTTTTCAAAACTTTGTATTTTCAGTTGTTTTTTATAACTGTCTGTCTAAAACCGCATTTGCTCAAGACAGCATCACTACAGGGAGTCCAGCCAAGTTGCTCAAGACAGCATCACTACAGGGAGTCCAGCCAAGTTGCTCAAGACAGCATCACTACAGGGAGTCCAGCCAAGTTGCTCAAGACAGCATCACTACAGGGAGTCCAGCCAAGTTGCTCAAGACAGCATCACTGCAGTGAGTCCAGCCAAGTTGCTCAATAATGCCCATGAGGAATAATGGATTATAACAGCATGTTTAAGACTGGCAGAGTCGAAACAGTGATTTGAGGAACTAACGTCCACGACCAGCAAATTCATGTCTTTGAGGAGAGAAGTGCACTTGGTGAGTAAGATAATAAGAAATATATACTGGCAACTATGTTAATGTAAACATGTGTTGGTAACTACTGGCAACTATGTTAATGTAAACATGTGTTGGTAACTACTGGCAACTATGTTAATGTAAACATGTGTTGGTAACTACTGGCAACTATGTTAATGTAAACATGTGTTGGTAAGTACCACAGACTGTGTTAGCTAGCACCAGGATAACAAACAAGGAAAAGAAAGCAACTGAATACTATTGTACCTCCTGCTACCTTATTCAGCTAGTCTGATTATTAATGTGTTATTACTGCTACCTTATTCAGCTAGTCTGATTATTAATGTGTTATTAATGGTTTGTAGTTTTTTTCCCTCTGACACACCAGTAGTCTACGGCTCATCAGAGTTGAATGAAGGAGCAGAGTTCCATCTCAGGGCCTCAGCTAGCGAATGAGGCTGTTAACCACAGCCAGCTACCTTTGCATCACATATATTGCAGCATTTCAGGATGTAACTTGACCATCAAGTTGTCAGAGACTATTTGAATAGCAGGTTACTGTATGATTTCATTTGGTAGGGAAAACCATCAATGCTAGTGATGTTTTCTACATTTTAAATATGACAGGACGAGGCTGTAGATGAGACAGGTGAGCCTGAAGCTCCATGTTAGTGAAAGAGAGACGACTCCCTTTAATGACACGTCATACACATGCCATGCATAGAACGTTCAAGAGGACTGCTTAAAGACTGCTTAAAAATAGAACTTTTTCAAAAGATTTTCTGCCATTAGCTCTCGTAAATCATATGAAATCATTCCTAGATCATATGAAATCATTCCTAAATGTTTTTGTATTCATTCTGTGCAATATTATGTGTAAATTCACTAACAAATTTCACCTTCCAAGTTGCTCTTTCAGATGGCTAACAGTCGGCCTGGTCCGTCTCTGCCTGACAGTAAGTGTGTGTGTGTGTGTGTGTGTGTGTGTGTGTGTGTGTGTGTGTGTGTGTGTGTGAGTGCCCTAGAGAGGGGACGGGAGGACTGGGAGTCTTGGAAAAGACAAAAGAAAAGATAAAGGAAAGCATGAGATTGAGAAGAAGAGAGTGATAGAGAGGACGGGAAGAAGAAGATATTTCTCACACACAAACACACACACACAGAAGCATATGACGTACATTTTATAGACTTATAGGGACACAACACCAGCTGTGTATCTCTGGAATATATTTTGACATGATAGAGATATTACAACCTCATTTCAAATGAAATGACAGAGATATTACAACCTCATTTCAAATGAAAGGGAAAATTGGGATTTTTCAGTAATTTCCTGATATTTGTGTGATATCTCCAGAACACTGAAAAATCTCCATAAAACTTGGCACCGTTACTCACAATGAAAGGCAGATTTGAGTGGACATGAATCGTGATATGTGTCACCTTCCTCTATACTATGTTCCCCTATGACCTGTGCACAGGCCAGTGTCAGATTTTGGCTGATACATTTTGGTCTGTAACTTTAAAGGAAAACCAATCCATCAACCTAAACGTGTTTTTCATAGCGTGAGTTGTGACACGTCCCAACCTGTGCCCAGTCCGGTACTGGAATTAGGTGAACCTGGTGTATGACTGATGCATTTGGTATACAACTTTAAAACAAAACCTATTCAACCACCAAAAAGTATTTTTTCTTGAATCATGTACCTTCTGTGATGAAACATGAGCTGAGACGCGTTGCACCCTCTGCCTCTTCAAGCACACCTTCCAGTCCTCCTGTCCCTCTCAAAAATGTACAAATGCTACATTTGCAATATCCAAGAGAGCAGAAGTTGATAGAGGTCAGAGGTTGATAGAGGTCAGAGGTTGATAGAGGTCTACCACAAAATCTGATGATAATTATAGATCATTTATGTATTATCTCAAGTTCATTTGTTGTTTAGAGGTATTTACTACTGTAGAATTCAAAGAAGATTTTGTTGGTTGTTGGTGTAACCCTAAACTAAAACAAATGCTAGAAATTGCAGCTCCAACTGGAGCACCCCTCAAGACCTTGACACCCCTCAACACCCCACGACACGAGCCGCTTTTGAAAGAAAACATTCTGAGTCTCGGGCTTCAGGCTCTTGGCTTTGCTTTCTATCAAATCCATCTGTTTTGACTGTTGTGCTAAAGTGTCAAATGCAACTTTTGTTTAAAAGATCAGCTTTTGCTTTATTATCAGACATCTCCACCGCTGCCCCGAGCACAGGAGGATCGCCGGGCATGTGCCGGCCCTGACGCACCTCTCTCTCCAAACTCCTCCAGGAGGAGTCGCCTGGCATGTGCCGGCCCTGACGCACCACGAGGATGTTGGTGTTAGTGGGGGATGTTGGTGGGGGATGTTGGTGTTGGTGGGGGATGTTGGTGTTGGTGGGGGATGTTGGTGTTGGTGGGGGATGTTGGCGTTGGTGGTGGATGTTGGTGTTGGTGGGGGATGTTGGTGTTGGTGGGGGATGTTGGTGTTGGTGGGGGATGTTGGTGGGGATGTTGGTGTTGGTGGGGATGTTGGTGTTGGTGGGGGATGTTGGTGGGATGTTGGTGTTGGTGGGGGATGTTGGTGGGGTTGTGGTGTTGGTGGTGGATGTTGGTGTTGGTGGTGGATGTTGGTGTTAACTCATGAAAGACTAGTTGTGGGTTTTCTACACATTTTCCCCAAATCTCCTGCTGTCTGCATCATGTGGTTGGGATCACCTCTCTCTCTCTCTCTCTCTCTCTCTCTCTCTCTCTCTCTCGTTCATATGCCCTACATTTCACATCTCGCTATCTTCATTCATTCTCCCTTCATCTCTCTTTCTATTCATTTACTCTGTTTCTCATTCTCTCTCTCCCTTTATTTATTTACCCTACATTTCTTTCTCTGTCTCCCTCCATTTACCCAACATCTTTCTCTCCCTACAGTCGTTTATCCAGTATCTCTCTCTCTCCCTCTCTCTCTTTATCCAGCATCTCTCTCTCTCTCTCATTTATCCAGCATCTCTCTCTCTCTCTCTCTCTCTCATTTATCCAGCATCTCTCTCTCTCTCTCTCTCTCTCTCTCTCTCTCATTTATTCAGCATCTCTCTCTCTCTCTCTCTCTCTCTCATTTATCCAGCATCTCTCTCTCTCTCTCTCTCATTTATCAGCATCTCTCTCTCTCTCTCTCATTTATCCAGCATCTCTCTCTCTCTCTCTCTCTCTCTCTCTCCAGTCGTTTCTCTAGCATCTCTCTCTCTCTCTCATTTATCCAGCATCTCTCTCTCTCTCTCTCTCTCTCTCATTTATCCAGCATCTCTCTCTCTCTCTCTCCTCTCTCTCTCTCATTTATCCAGCATCTCTCTCTCTCTCTCTCTCTCTCTCCAGTCGTTTCTCTAGCATGTGTCTCAACACTCATCCTTCTTACCCTTATGCTATCTCTCTTATCTGTTTCCCCCCTGCCTCTATTTCTTCTTTCTTCTATCACTATTTCTCCTTTCTACCTGAGGCCTCTATCACTCTCTCTTCTACTCCCCTCTCTCCTATCCTCTGTCCTGTCCTCCTTGCCTTTTTCTCTATCCCTCCATCTCTCTCCTTACCATCTCCACCTCTCTCCATCAGTGTGTGTGTGATTGGAACAATACAGATTGCCTCATGGCTCTAAGTGTAGTTTAAATCCAACCACTGTGTATGTGCATGTGTGTGTGTGTGTATGTGTGTGTGTGTGTGTGTGTGTGTGTGTGTGTGTGTGTGTGTGTGTGTTGAAAGTCCTCATGTGACATTTGGGACTTCTAGGTAATTTCCACCTGGTGTCCAATAACAAAATGCCTTAGACACACACACACACACACATGCACAAAAACCTGATGATCTGGTGTGTTTTATGATGTCGTAAGGATTTTCAGATGCGTGCTTACACACTTGCTGAACTCTTCTGATGAACGCACATGCACACGCACACACACCACACACAGATACTCACACAAACACACACATACACACACGCACACACACACCACACATAGATACTCACACAAACACACACGCACACATACATACAATCAGTGGTTACTACAGTTACTGATCAGGACCTCTAGTCCCGGTGTTTATCGCCTGGGCCAAAGATGGCTCACAGATCACACACACACACACACACACACACACACACACACACACAGATATATGTTCCATAGAACGTAGAAACCAGCGTAAGTTTGAGCACAGGAATCATCTTCCAATAACACTCAGGTGTGATTTCTGGAGCTGTTTGGTGTCACTCAAATATCAGCGTAGGAAAGAACCAGTGTTGGCTGCAAACGAGAGTCTTACATCCACAAGCAGACTGCTTCTAACCCAGAGATACAACATGTGTGACATGCAGCTCCAGCTGAGCCAATGACTTTTGACAGGCAGCATCAAGGAAAGTAGAAAAGTGGGGAACATAAAACGTTTCCCAGACAGACCACAGGAATTACTGATTCGCCCTCCAGTGCAAAATGATTTAACTACAAAATCACACAACAGTCAGAAAATACACAACTCATGGTGTCATATTCGTTGCATAATCCTGGCTGCATAAAGGACTGTTATCAATAATAACAGGCTACACTTAGCAAAGGCAATTCATGCACAGGAGGAGTTTTGTCCAATATTGGCTATATGTCATGAATGTAACTTTTCTCTGACTTGTCTAAAGACTTAAACTCCTGACTCTTCATGTCCCGACTTGAGGATTTGAGTGTAAATGCCACTCATTCTAACTCACGTTCAGTTTGGAGTAGGAATGAGCACAACGTTTCCTATGGTCCAGTCATTTAAAAAAGGAGGGCCTAGATGTTTCTGGGTCCATGACACCTAATGCTTCATGTCAGGCACAATGTTATGGGTGACCCCCACGGTCTTAGGCCAGCCCACTGTTGGCCAGGCCCACCCTAGTCATGGATGGAATCTACAAGGATTGCAGAGATTATCTGAAATGCATTGCAATCAAAATGATTTGTGCCATGTTTGGATGATTTGTGCCCATGTTTTGATGAATTGTGCCCATGTTTGGATACAATGTGAGCAGGTTTGTGCATAGCTTCACTGATGAGCTGGAGTACCCCTGTACAAAAAACATCTGCACGTTAGCTGCAGTTCACGGGTGTGTTTTGTACAGGTGTTGGAGCATCGACGTTCTGCGGTAGATCAGGTGCGTTTTACATGTTCCCACAGTGGAGATCTTTTCTGCCTTTCCTGCCTTCCGTCACCAAGCGGAGGCTCAAAGCTGCGTAAAAGTAGAACCCTAACGCTAGGTAGGACACGGATCATTATTTGTTGTCTGCTATGAGTCTATAATAACACACTGTCACATTAATGTAAGAGTCCATAAAAAGCTTATTATTGCACACAAACTTGGATTACACTGATTACATGTAATATTTATGTATGACAAGTGATACTCACATGCATATTTCTGTGTAATAAGATTTATTTTTCACTGTGTATTTTGGTATAAATGTGGGGTGTCTCTTTAAGACCTTGGTCGCCCACAGTTCCAATCACTGCACCCAAACCTACTTAACGCAGATACCCATCACTGCACCCAAACCTACTTAACCCAGATACCCATCACCTCACCCAAACCTACTTAACCCAGATACCCATCACCTCACCCAAACCTACTTAACCCAGATACCCATCACCACACCCAAACCTACTTAACCCAGATACCCATCACCACACCCAAACCTACTTAACCCAGATACCCATCACCACACCCAAACCTACTTAACCCAGATACCCATCACCACACCCAAGTTTACTTGTATGGTTGCATTAGGCTTGTGGGGCAGTCAGTGGAGAGATTCAAGTGCAGGTGTGATTAAGATTGCATGTTGTTTGCTGTAGCTACTGTGATCCTTTTGTTGTATTTCAGTAGTTTGCTAAAAGTTCTTTTGTTGTATTTCAGTAGTTTGCTAAAAGCTACAATAAGAAACTCTTTGACTGGAAAGATGAGAAATAGACATTAACTGCATAGACTGTGTTTGACTCATAGGGACACTTTCCATCCTCGCTGGGGATTATACAATTTGGTGAGATCTATTATTTACTTTTTTATTTGTTTTGTGTGGTATATCACTATCTTAGATCACCTTTTGAAGTTGTTTTGTGTGGTAAACCACTAGACAAGATCA
>PYXC01000868.1:22500-30000 GCA_015244755.2 Tenualosa ilisha
TCTCTCTCTCTTTCTGTCTTCCTCTTCACCACATCCCCCTCTCCTCCTCCTCCTCTCTCTCTCTCTCTTTCTGTCTTCCTCTTCACCACATCCCCCTCTCCTCCTCCTCCTCTCTCTCTCTCTCTTTCTGTCTTCCTCTTCACCACATCCCCCTCTCCTCCTCCTCTCTCTCTCTCTGTCTTCCTCTTCACCACATCCCCCTCTCCTCCTCCTCTCTCTCTCTCTTTCTGTCTTCCTCTTCACCACATCCTTCTCTCCTCCTCCTCTCTCTCTCTCTCTCTCCGTCTTCCTTCTACACCACATCCCCCCCTCTCTCTCTTCCTCTTCACCACATCCTCCTCTCTCTCTCTCTCTTTCTGTCTTCCTCTTCACCACATCCTCCTCTCCTCCTTCTCTCTCTCTGTCTTCCTCTTCACCACATCCTTCTCTCCTCCTCTCTCTCTCTCTTTCTGTCTTCCTCTTCACCACATCCTCCTCTCTCTCTCTCTTCCTCTTCACCACATCCTCCTCTCTCTCTGTCTTCCTCTTCACCACATCCTCCTCTCTCTCTCTTCCTCTTCACCACATTCTTCTCTCTCTCTCTTTCTCTCTCTCTGCTCTTCTTGCCCCCATGTTTGCAAAGTTCTATAAATGGTTTACAGTAACTGAGGCCTTTTTGTAGCTGGCTGATTGGTGATCAGTTTGAAGTGTTTTCAGTTCCCCAGTATGTTTTGTGTATTTTCCCAATGCTACCCTGAGATTTCATCTTTGAATGAAGTGTCTTGTGTGTGAAATAGTGTGTAGTGTGCAGGAGCCAAATGAATGTGTCATGTGTCTGTAGTGTTCAAGAAATGGGTAAAAACTGTGAACATAAGACTGATATGCAGACAGGGCAAGGACTGCAGAGAAATACCACCCGGACACACACACTCATACACACACACACACACCACACACATAATTACGGCCTGGAAAAGCTGCAGCAGATTTCATGCATTAAAATGGGATTATGTAGAAAACGTATGTAAGGTTAGACTTCAGAATTAACCCTGTGACACACACACACACACACACACACACACACACACACACAAAGTTGTTTAGTATGTCACTCACTGCTGTCTCCAGTGAAGTAATAAATGATGCAGATGTGTGATCATCCCACTGATACTCCCTGTATTGTGTGTGTGTGTGTGTGTGTGTGTGCGCTGTATGTATGGAGTGTGTGTATGTGTGTTTTCGCTGTGTGTGTGTGTTTATGTGTGCTGTATGTATGGTGTGTGTGTGAGTATGTGTGTTTTCACTATGTCTGTCTGTGTGTGTCTGTCTGTGTGTGTCTGTGTGTGTGTGTGTCTGTGTGTGCGCTGTATGTATGGGGTGTGTGTATGTGTGTTTTCGCTGTGTGTGTGTTTATGTGTGCTGTATGTATGGTGTGTGTGTGTGTGTGTGTGTGAAGCACCTATTAACAGTGTGGGGTTAATGATGGAGCTATTTACCTTAATGGTGTTTTTATGAGCTGTGCTTAGTGTGCAGCAATCCATTAACACACACACACACACACACACACAATTCTTTGAGTGCAAAGGACCTTCACACAACCACACGCACACACACACCACACACACACACACACACAAATTCTGTCTGAGAATCTTTGCTGTAAAGTTCAAGCGTGAAATTTTCCATTGCAGAATGGAGAGACAAGGCAATGAAAGAGAGAGAAAGGGATGGATAGAGAGAGAGGGACAAACAGAGAGAGAGAGGGATGGATAGAGAGAGAGGGACAAACAGAGAGAGAGGGATGAAGGCAATGAAAAAGAGAGAGAGGGATGGATAGAGAGGGAGAGAAAAGGCAGAGATAAATAAAGAGAGAGGAGATAGAGAGATGTGATATGTGTGTGTGTGTGTGTGTGCGCGTGCGCGTGTGTGTGTGTGTGTGTGTGTGTGTGCGCGTGCGCGTGTGCGCGTATTAGAGTGTGTGCAAATTTGTGTGCATGAGTGTGTGTGTGTGTGTGTGTGTGCAGTTGTGTAGCTATTGGTAAACCAACACCACAGTTGCTTATGGGCCTGCTGTCTGTCTTCAATAAACACTACTGCTGTCTGTCTTCATATGAAACACTACTGCTGTCTGTCTTCAATAAACACTGCTGCTGTCTGTCTTCATATGAAACACTACTGCTGTCTGTCTTCATGAAACACTACTGCTGTCTGTCTTCAATAAACACTACTGCTGTCTGTCTTCAATAAACACTACTGCTGTCTGTCTTCATGAAACACTACTGCTCTCTGTCTTCAATAAACACTACTGCTGTCTGTCTTCATATGAAACACTACTGCTGTCTGTCTTCAATAAACACTACTGCTGTCTGTCTTCATATGAAACACCACTGCTATACATGGTGCAACTTGCTGATATCCAACTCTACTCATGATCTACTCAGTTTAGACAACTGGGCTTGATATGACTTAACCTGAGTCTCGTCTCTTGAAGCAAATCCAACTATATAGGCCACTTTATAGGCCGTATGAGTTAATTACACACAGATGTGTTTGAAGTAATATTGGCAATGAATACTAACAATGGATTTTAGTGTATTTTGATTTACATTGTGACTGGAGATGGATATGGTGGTGAACATGCATGCTACATGCAAAACAGTAAACAACACACTGACCTCTGCAAAGCCTCCATTTTGCAAACTGAAACTGATACCAAACTACCTGAGGAGCTCAATGGGACAGCATCGTCTCTCTGGACTCAATGGGACAGCATCGTCTCTCTGGACTCAATGGGACAGCATCGTCTCTCTGGACTCACTGGGACAGCATCGTCTCTCTGGACTCAATGGGACAGCATCGTCTCTCTGGACTGACTGGGACAGCATCGTCTCTCTGGACTCAATGGGACAGCATCGTCTCTCTGGACTCAATGGGACAGCATCGTCTCTCTGGACTCTATGGGACAGCATCGTCTCTCTGGACTCTATGGGACAGCATCGTCTCTCTGGACTCAATGGGACAGCATCGTCTCTCTGGACTCAATGGGACAGCATCGTCTCTCTGGACTCTATGGGACAGCATCGTCTCTCTGGACTCTATGGGACAGCATCGTCTCTCTGGACTCAATGGGACAGCATCGTCTCTCTGGACTCAATGGGACAGCATCGTCTCTCTGGATCAATGGGACAGCTGTTCTCTGGACTCAATGGGACAGCATCGTCTCTCTGGACTCTATGGGACAGCATCGTCTCTCTGGACTCTGATCAACTGGATCTCTAGGATTTGATTGACAACTTTGCACAGAAACACAACATGCCGCTATGATGTAGAGCAAATGAGTGGAGATTGGTTCTGGTGCGTTGTCACCTGGTTTGTTTGTTTTTTAGTTTATTTACGGCCATCATCAGGTTTGTTTTTCTTCCAGCGCTCCATCACCAGGTGTCTTTATTTCATTTACGCCACACCGTCACCAGGTCTGCTTTTTTTTCATTTCTGGTACGCCTCATTTATTCTGCCTGCTTTCATGGCCTGTTTATGGTGCTTGTGGACATTGCGTCATCACACGTTGCATTAAGGGCCTGCCTTAATAATCTTGCACACTGTTGGCTTGTTACACCACTGTGTGTGTGTGTGTGTGCGTGTGTGTGTGTGTGTGTGAATTTGAGGTAAACAAGGCTACCCTCTCTGTGCTCGCATGCACACACACAACAATAGACCAGAGACTGTTTTTAGTGTTGGCATCCACAATGCTAAAAACAGATGCAAGGTCCACTTTGTGTGTGTGTGTGTGTGTGTGTGTGTGTGTGTGTGTGTGTGTTGCCTTTCAGTTAATGGAGGCATTGTCAACAGGTGCAAGACTCTTGGCGCACTAAACACCTCAAAAAACACATGACTCTGTGTGTCTGTGTGTGTGTATATGTGTGTGTTTGTGTGTGTGTGTGCGCACATTTAAGACTGACAGAACAACTGGGAAACAGTATTTTTATTTACCTGCCTTTATTTGAGCTTACACACACACTCACACACACACAATCTCACTCACACACACACACTCATAAACACACACATACACACACACATTCACGTGCAGCCAGTGTCAATTTCCTCTTGCCCTACAGGCAGCAGACTGGCAGCAGGATTCCCATTACTCAACACACTTCTGCCTTCTGCCACTCTATCTGCTGTAGCCACTCCCCCTCTCACACTCCCGGTGTAACAGGCCACTGAACCAGCAGGATTGAAAAAAGCTCATTTCGACGACACATTCACCTATTCAATTATGATGGTCCATTTCAGCGACGTACACATTGTTTAAGCTCACTGATCTGGAACAAACACACACAACCCATGAGGACAAGCAGACTGTTAAATACTACAGCTGCTTTTGCCAACTGCCCTTGCAGTGCTGTTGCCTCGCGTGTCTGGACGTCAGCTAACAAATAACATCAGACTAAATCAACTCCCTCCCAGTGTCTCCCATGACTGAGCCCACTCCCTCCCAGGGTCCCCCATGACTGAGCCCACTCCCTCCCAGGGTCCCCCCATGACTGAGCCCACTCCCTCCCAGTGTCCCCCATGTCTGAGCCCACTCCCTCCCCATGACTGAGCCCACTCCCTCCCAGTGTCCCCCATGTCTGAGCCCACTCCCTCCCCATGACTGAGCCCACTCCCTCCCAGGGTCCCCCCATGACTGAGCCCACTCCCTCCCAGTGTCCCCCATGACTGAGCCCACTCCCTCCCCATGACTGAGCCCACTCCCTCCCAGTGTCCCCCCATGACTGAGCCCACTCCCTCCCAGTGTCCCCCCATGTCTGAGCCCACTCCCTCCCCATGTCTGAGCCCACTCCCTCCCAGGGTCCCCCCATGACTGAGCCCACTCCCTCCCCATGACTGAGCCCACTCCCTCCCCATGTCTGAGCCCACTCCCTCCCAGTGTCCCCCCATGACTGAGCCCACTCCCTCCCAGTGTCCCCCCATGACTGAGCCCACTCCCTCCCAGGGTCCCCCCATGACTGAGCCCACTCCCTCCCAGGGTCCCCCCATGACTGAGCCCACTCCCTCCCCATGACTGAGCCCACTCCCTCCCAGTGTCCCCCATGACTGAGCCCACTCCCTCCCAGTGTCTCCCATGTCTGAGCCCACTCCCTCCCCATGACTGAGCCCACTCCCTCCCCATGACTGAGCCCACTTCCTCCCCATGACTGAGCCCACTCCCTCCCAGGGTCCCCCCATGACTGAGCCCACTCCCTCCCCATGACTGAGCCCACTCCCTCCCAGTGTCTCCCATGACTGAGCCCACTCCCTCCCAGTGTCCCCCCATGACTGAGCCCACTTCCTGGCTGCTACTCTGTGCCTGGCTGCTACTGCACTGTCCTGCCACAACTTTGGTAACCACTTATGGCCTGACAGCCATATAATGTTGTGGGACTATTTTGGATTTCTTCTGACGCTCAGCTGAAATCATAGACAACTTGTAGTCTATCATAATGACCACTGTTGTACTTCTCCTGCATGACCTCTGGCAGTGGGGTTGAGCCCTTGCCCCTGTTGCTCATGGGTGCTCCTTGCTGTAAAGAGCCATGAGACAACACTATTGCATGAGGAGACGCAGAAATAGAATTCAACTGAACTGAATTGATGCACCAATACAGACACATTGTTTTTAAAACTAGTTCAACATCACAGCTAAGCAAACTTGGACCAAAATTCCATAATTTGTCCATTTCCAGGAGGACAAGGGTTTGATTAAGCTATGATCATATTTGCTTTAACAGTATGTTTACATTATTTAAAAGCTGTCAAGTCAAATGGATGATCCCACCAGGGGAAATGAAATTGCAGCCAGACAATTAAAAAGGAACACAGACAGATGAATAAATGGGTCCAACACCGAAGACAGATACCAACATGGAGACAGTGACCAATGCATGGTAAAGAACAGACCAGCCACAATACAACACAAACCACTACACAACACAACACAAACCACTACACAATACAACACAGACCACCCACAATACAACACAAACCACTACAAAACACAAAACAGACCACTACACAATACACACAGGCCACTACACAATACAACACAAACCACTACACAATACGACACAAACCACTACACAATACACAGAGACCTCTACACAACACAACACACTACACAACACAACACAAACCACTACACAACACAACACAAACCACTACACAATACAACACAGACCACTACACAACACAACACAAACCACTACACAACACAACACAAACCACTACACAATACAACACAGACCACTACACAATACAACACAAACCACTACACAACACAACACAGACCACTACACAATACACACAGACCTCTACACAACACAACACAAACCACTACACAACACAACACAAACCACTACACAATACAACACAAACCACTACACAATACAACACAGACCACCCACAATACAACACAAACCACTACACAATACACACAGACCAGTACATAATACAACACAAACCACTACACAATACGACACAGACCTCTACACAATACACACAGACCTCTACACAACACAGACCACTACACAATACACACAGACCACTACACAACACACACAGACGAGTACACAATACACACAGACCACCACACAACACACACAGACCAGTACACAATATACAGACCACTACACAACACAACACAGACAACTACACAATACAACACAAACCACTACACAATACACACAGAGCACTACACAATACAACACAAACCACTACACAATCCGACACAGACCTCTACACAATACACAGACCACTACACAACACAGACCACTACACAATACACACAGACCACTACACAACACACACAGACCACTACACAACACAGACCAGTACACAACACAACACACACCACTCCACAACACAGACCAGTACACAATACAACACACACCAGCACACAACACAACACAGACCACTACACAACACAACACAGACCAGTACACAATACACACAGACCAGTACACAACACAATACACAGAGACCACTACACAATACAACACAGACCACTACACAATACACACAGACCACTACACAATATACACAGACCACTACACTACACAACACAGACCTCTACACAACACAACACAGACCACTACACAACACAGACCACTACACAATACACACAGACCACTACACAATATACACAGACCACTACACAATACAACACAGACCAGTACACAATACAACACAGACCAGTACACAATACACACAGACCACTGAAGTGATTTATCTGTCATGCTTGTCAAATCTCAGATCAAAATCATTTAGGCTGTCAGCAAGATGTCTGTCAGAGTTAAAACCTGCAAGTCTGACTTCACTGTCTCACTGTCCCCCCTCCCATAGCAACCAATCATTTTCCTCAAGCCATTCCAGGCAAGTCTGGGGGTCTTACTCCTGAATTCTGCCTCCATCTTGTCTGGGGTTCTTACTCCTGAACTCCTGGGTGGACCAGCCTCTGTGTGAGTGTGTTGGCTGGTTTGA
>PYXC01000868.1:37500-40000 GCA_015244755.2 Tenualosa ilisha
ATTATTATTATTATTGTTCCATCTTTATTATAATTATCAATGTTGATAATTATGTATTAATAGAATATTAGTGAAACTTGAACAAATTTGTTAGAAGGGTCCAATGAAGAATGGTTCCTATTGAAATTTACAGATTCTCTTTACTCTAAAAATGAAAAAGTATTTAATATAAAGGTATGTGTTAATAGATTTACTGTTACTCTTGAATGATTAATTAACTAAGACAGTAAGTTTATAAACACATATGTAATGAGGTCCTATTTAATTAACTAAGACAGTAAGTTTATAAGCACATATGTAATGAGGTCCTATTCAGTTAGGGCAAAAAGATACATTAGTAATAATTAACTAAATATTAGAGTCTAAAATACAGACTTTAAATATGAGTCTCTTTGCTGTTTCTTATTAAAGTAAAATGTAGTTTTTTAACAAACAATTAATACTTAAAGAATGATGAAATAACTGTTAACGTATGTCAACATCTTATGTTAACAACCATTACCAAACTATTAGGTAATGGCTACTTTATTTGAAATGCTAAATAATGACTTCCTGATTATAAAGTGTCACCCACTACCTGCACTCCTGCTTCCATATATATTTTGAACCACTCTAGACTGCAGTTGCTGCTGTTTTGGTATATCACTTTTCTTTTTACACTATTACAACACATCCTTTTGCACAACTTCATTCTGCACTGTCAACACATCAGACAGGAAGTTTTACTGCTTGGGACAATCTGGTGTTTTTGTTTTGTGATCTTGTCCTGTCTTATCTGCTGTGCACATTTTTCTTTAGTGTCTTATCTGTTGTGTATCTCTTCTCCACTGTGGGAAAGTGAGAAACGTACTTTCAGTTGTACATGTGGAGACAATAAAGCTGATTTGACTTGACTTGACAGATGGATTATTCATTATAATCTTATATTGGATTATCCACTGTCCAGACACTCATTCTGTCTGTCTGTCCCATGCCTGTCTGTGTATCACTCTGTCTGTCTGTTCCATGTCTGTCTGTGTGTCACTCATTCTGTCTGTCTGTCTGTCACATACCTGTCTGTGTGTCACTCTGCCTGTCTGTGTGTCACTCTGTCTGTCTGTCTGTCTGTCTGTCCCATGCCTGTCTGTGAATCACTTTGTCTGTCTGTCTGTCCCATGCCTGTCTGTTTGTCACTCTGTCTGTCTGTCTGTCACATGCCTGTCTATGTGTCACTCTGTCTGTCTGTCTGTTCCACGTCTGTCTGTGTGTCACTCTGTCTGTCTGTCTGTCTGTCCCATACCTGTCTGTGTGTCACTCTGTCTATCTGTTCCATGCCTGTCTGTTTGTCACTCTGTCTGTCTGTCTGTCTGTCTCATGCCTGTCTGTGTGTCACTCTGTCTGTCTGTCTGTTCCATGTCTGTCTTTGTGTCACTCATTTTGTCTGTCTGTCCCATGCCTGTCTGTGTGTCACTCTATCTGTCTGTCTGTTCTATGTCTGTCTGTGTGTCACTCTGTTTGTCTGTCCCATGCCTGTCTGTGTGTCACTCTATCTGTCTGTCTGTTCTATGTCTGTCTGTGTGTCATTCTATCTGTCTGTTCCATGTCTGTCTGTGTGTCACTTATTCTGTCTGTCTGTCTGTCTCATGCCTGTCTGTGTGTCACTCTGTCTGTCTGTTCCATGTCTGTCTGTGTGTCACTCTGTCTGTCTGTCTGTCTGTTCCATGTCTGTCTGCGTGTCACTCTGTCTGTCTGTCTGTGTCACATGCCTGTCTGTCCGCTTCACTCAGCCCCGCTTCACAGCAGTCTCCCATAACAATCACCCAGCCCCGCTTCACTGCAGTCTCCCATAATAATCACTCAGCCCCGCTTCACAGCAGTCTCCCATAACAATCACCCAGCCCCGCTTCACTGCAGTCTCCCATAATAATCACTCAGCCCCGCTTCACTCAGCCCCGCTTCACAGCAGTCTCCCATAATAATCACTCAGCCCCGCTTCACAGCAGTCTCCCATAATAATCACTCAGCCCCGCTTCACAGCAGTCTCCCATAATAATCACTCAGCCCGCTTCACAGCAGTCTCCCATAATAATCACCCAGCCCCGCTTCACAGCAGTCTCCCATAATAATCACTCAGCCCCGCTTCACTGCAGTCTCCCATAATAATCACTCAGCCCCGCTTCACAGCAGTCTCCCATAATAATCACCCAGCCCCGCTTCACAGTAGTCTCCCATAATTAATCACCCAGCCCCGCTTCACAGCAGTCTCCCATAATAATCACTCAGCCCCGCTTCACAGCAGTCTCCCATAATAATCACCCAGCCCCGCTTCACTGCAGTCTCCCATAATAATCACTCAGCCCCGCTTCACTCAGCCCCGCTTCACTGCAGTCTCCCATAATAATCACCCAGCCCTGCTTCACTGCAGTCTCCCATAATAATCACCCAGCCCTGCTTCACTGCAGTCTCCCATAATAATCACCCAGCCCTGCTTCACTCAGCCCCGCTTCACAGCAGTCTCCCA
>PYXC01000868.1:42500-47500 GCA_015244755.2 Tenualosa ilisha
CTTTCTACAGGGGTGTCACTGAGGGCATCCTCACCAGCTGCATCACTGTGTGGGTGGGAGCTGCACGGACTACCACAGGAAAACCCTGCAGCACATAGTGAGCGCAGCTGGAAAGATCTTTGGTGCCCCACTCCCCTCCCTGCCAGACACATACAACACCCGCCTCACCCCAAAAATGACCATGATTGTGAGTGACGCCAGCCACCCCGCACCCCGCTTGACAAGCTCAATAAGAAGTCCAGTTGCCTACAACTAAGCACTCTTGACTTTGTTTGTTAAATATATAGTACAGTATAAAAGAGTCATGATGGTGTTATATTGTTTGGCTTTGTTAAAATATGTTTGTTAAATATATAGTACAGAATGTTTTACTGAAGTTCAAATTCAAATTTCATGGCACAGAGAAAAATGGGGTCCAATAGATGCAGAGCTGTATCATAATCCCGTCTGACTCAGGCCAGGCACTGAAACCACACGTCTGCATGTGCTGTTATATCAGACCAGAATCTGAGGACAACTTTTGATCTGGAAAGGGAATCAATTCTTTTGTGGGAGGAGTTGCAGATAATGCAGAAAGTTCATGTGAGGTCAAGACCAGATGACTGAGGCACTGCTAGTTGTAGAGGAACACTACACAGCACTGACATTGGTAGGTTCTCCTGGTTATTGTGATTTGAGTTAAGAGATCATGAGATATTTCACAGAAACGAATGGACATGAGATGGACGCAGAGCTGTAATGTTGCTGTTTTCTGGATCATTTCAAAGCTAATGTTTGCATGTGCTTTAAGCTAAGCTAATGTTTGCATGTGCTTTAAGCTAAGCTAATGTTTGCATGTGCTTTAAGCTAAGCTAATGTTTGCATGTGCTTTAAGCTAAGCTAATGTTTGCTATCTGTGAGACTAAAACTCCACAAGTAATTTGACAGAGAAGAATGGGTGTAAATTCGGGGGGTCATTCTCAAGTTTAGTCTTGCCCCACCTGCCGTGTCCACGCCTCACAAAGGGCACATGCTGGGTCATAGGGTCATAGGGTCATCAGAGGGTTGTAGGATCATAATGTTATCATGGTTATCATGAGGTTGTAGGATCATGGGGTTGTGGGATCATAGGGCTATCGTAGGATTACAGGATTATATGGTTATCATAGGGTTATAGGATCATAGGCTGATAGTGGGTGTGAGGGAGTGTCGGTGTGTGTAGGCGCACACACACAGCCACAGCGCCCACACTAACTATGTGATTCTAAAACACACAAATCCTGCACACACACACACACACACACACACACACACACACACAATGCACACTCCTCACTCTCACACACACTCATAGTGCAGAGTAAGCTTAATGGCACACGATAATTGTGCTAGTCACAGCAACACTTGCAAATACACACACACACACAAACACTTACACATGCAAGCAAACACACACACACACATTGCTAATGGCAAGTTTCTGTGTGGTGAAATGATATTAGCAGCTCTGTGCTGAGCTGGAATCATCAGGGTCAGTGACACGGACAACTACACACTGAGTGGAACAGTGAAGCTGCTTACATCAGCACACACACACACACACACACACACAATCACACGCACAAACACACACACTCATGTACACACACACACAAACACGCACACACACAGACACGCGCACACACTCACTCACACACACACACACACATACACACTCAAATCTAAAAAAACTTCCCACTACACAGCATCACAAACGGTCTCACTTCAGCGGTACTATTAGCTTCAGGTTAGCATATATCATTGAATCCTTGGGTTGCTCACTTCAGCAGTACTATTAGCTTCAGGTTAGCATATATACTTCAGGTTAGCATATATCATTGAATCCTTGGGTTGCTGCTGTCGTCTCACATTAGCTGATTGTGGTATTTTTACTATTTCAAACTTGACAGATGGAAAATTAACACTAATGCGGTGATTTTCTATATGACAGGGAAGTACACTCTCATTCCAGTGTAATAATCAGGTACTGTAATACAGGTACTGCAAGTAGTTCAAGTCACTGATCAAGTAGTGCAAGCCAGGAGTTCTTTGCTTATTATGAGAATAGTTCCATGTCATAGTCAAGAGAGAGAGAGAGTAGTTCCATGTCATAGTCAAGAGAGAGAGAATAGTTCCATGTCATAGTCAAGAAAGAGAGAGTAGTTCCATGTCATAGCCAATAGAATAGTTCCATGTCATAGCCAATAGAATAGTTCCATGTCATAGCCAATAGAATAGTTCCATGCTGTATCGGTGTAGAAAATCACCACATTTCATCTTTCCTCTGTTTTAGCACACCGGCCGGATGAACAAGCGAAAGGTAAACCACAACTGTTTAACTCCAGGGGAGGTAGAACATGAGTAAATTGGCTGAAACAGTGGTGTATCCCTGTAACCAAAGCTCAGAGATCAGTGTGTGCTTTATCCAAAGCTCAGAGATCAGTGTCTGCTTAGCTCAGATCCGGTGTTTTACCTCTGGCTTTAGAAACTGGACGATTCCACTCAGTCCCAAGAGAGGACCAGAAATGTTCTCTGTGTGATTTAAGTGAAATTGAAAATAAAATGCATTTTTTTCTATTGTCTATTGTATGAGAATCCAAGGAATGAATTGTTTCATGAAGTCCTCGATGTTTGTCCAGTTTTGTTTCACAAGTGTGATGAGGATAATAGTATTTGTACCCAAACCCTAACCCTATGTAAGTACCCTAACCTCAAGTACCCCAACCTAACCCTATGTAAGTACCCTAACCTCAAGTACCCCAACCTAACCCTATGTAAGTACCCTAACCTCAAGTACCCCAACCTAACCCTATGTAAGTACCCTGACCTCAAGTACCCCAACCTAACCCTATGTAAGTACCCTAACCTCAAGTACCCCAACCTAACCCTATGTAAGTACCCTAACCTCAAGTACCCCAACCTAACCCTATGTAAGTACCCTGACCTCAAGTACCCCAACCCTAACCCTAGTTCAACCTGCCAAAGCATCAGATATGATGTGTAAACAAACCTTACAATGGGTAGAACCAACAACTAACCAAATGAGACATGGTTTTAAAGTGAATTTAAGTTTAACTTGAACCATCTTCACTGGCTGACTACACTATTTGTGGTGTGTGTGTGTGAGATAGAGAGAGAGAGAGTGAGAGAAAAAGAAAATGTATGTATAAATGTGTGTGAATGTGTAGGTGTGTGTGTATGTTTGGATGCGTGTGAATGTGTAGGTGTGTGTGTATGTTTGGATGCATGTGACTGTGTGTGTGTGTGTGTGTGTGTGTGTGTGTGTGGTTGATGTGTGGCTTGATAGTGGTAAAGCCCTAATAGTCATTTCTCTGTAATCTCAGCTCTGATGGGCTGGACAGGGGCGACTGGCTGGCTGAGAGCAGGAGCAACTCATGTGGTGTGTTTGTGTGTGTGTCTGTGTGTGTGTGTGAGAGAGAGAAGCCCTTGCACAGAGGGGGTTGGGAATAAGAGAGGGATGGAGGGATGCACTGAGCATTTGGAAAAGAGAGAGAGGGATTATGGTATGTGTGTGTGTGTGTGTGTGTGTGTGTGTGTGTGTGTGTGTGTGTGTGTGTGTGTGTGTGTGTGTGAGAAATTCTGATGCTCTTGTGATAAACCGGAAGACATTTTCTTTGGGTCTCCACCACCCATCCACACTGAAGAAATCAGGTCGGGATTCAAGAACTACAAGTATGGAACAGACAGCCTTGGGCTTGGTGTGTGTGTGTGTGTGTATGTGTGTGTGTGTGTGTGTTTGAAATTCGAATTATTCTCTAACTGTCTGTATGCACATCAAACGTGATGAAGCTCTAGCATTCCTGTGTTGTAGACGCCTTTTCATGGAACATAAAAATAAACAGCGAGCCCATGTGACTGATGACTTCAGTTACTTAAGGAAAACCTGATTGGTGCTCAGCTCAGGCTGCACTTCAAGTTGTGTAAAGGAGTACGAAGAGAAAGTGAGCAGTCTGGTACTTGTCACCACACAGCAACATCTTGCAAGCTAACATCAATGTTAGATACATTTCTAGGTTGCTGTATGGACACCTTCATGTAACCTCTCTCTCTCTCTCTCTCTCTCTCTCTCTCTCTCTCTCTCTCTCTCTCTCTCTCTCGCTATACTCATCTGTGTGCACATAAAAAAATGATCTTGCAAGGATTGTTGTCATGAATACAGCATGACTGCCTATAGCTAATTAATTTTCTTAGCATCAAATCAAACTGCTTAAATGTGTAGCTCTACAACCTTGACGAGTGAACCTCCAATTAGTCTGGGCAACAAGCGATGCGGTGCATGGTTACCTTCAGTTTCACAGCAGCCCAAGTCCCGTGTTTGGCAGATAGCCGACGAAAATGAATGTCGTGCAGATTTCTATAAGCAGTACAGGTATTGGTATTGCCATCTCCATGTGTAGTTGTACTGGGGAGATACCCTGTTAATGCCAACATTTCAGTGATGTCTGCATTTATCTTATATCCTGACACTTCAGAGACTTTTCTTTTCCTTCCATTAGATAAGGAATAGATGTAACATCAGGTCATCTGCATAAAGACTGAGTCCATCATTTTTACCCACAGTTATGCCACTTACCTTTTCTGATCAAAGCAAATAGTTAGTTACAAGAAACATTCAAATATAAGATGGAAAGAGTGCTTACCTATGACTACATTAGCCAAGAGGATATGAATGTGGCACTATGACTCCATTAATGTAGAGCAGTGGTTCTCAACAGGTGGGGCGCGACCCACTGGGGGGTAGCGGAGACTCTCCCGGGGGGGCGCAAGTAGGCTATAAGGAAAAAAAAATCCGAGGCTCATTTGCTGTTAGTAGATGCAAAGAGATGCAACACATTCGCCCATGTCAAAATGCAGGTGTTATAACACACAAACAAATCATGAGTTTCGTAAGATCTAGCATACCGTACGTAGTATTTTGAGCCTGCGACGCGAACATGACGCAACGTCACATATTACTGTCC
>PYXC01000868.1:52500-57500 GCA_015244755.2 Tenualosa ilisha
AGCACAGTTATGTCTGAAAGTGACTATACTGAATATTACAGCACAGTTATGTCTGAAAGTGACTATACTGAATATCACAGCACAGTTATGTCTGAAAACGACTATATACTGAATATCACAGCACAGTTATGTCTGAAAATGACTATACTGAATATCACAGCACAGTTATGTCTGAAAGTGACTATATACTGAATATCACAGCACAGTTATGTCTGAAAGTGGCTATACTGAATATCACAGCACAGTTATGTCTGAAAGTGACTATACTGAATATCACAGCACAGTTATGTCTGAAAATGACTATACTGAATATCACAGCACAGTTATGTCTGAAAGTGACTATACTGAATATCACAGCACAGTTATGTCTGAAAGTGACTATACTGAATATCACAGCACAAGAAAACTTGAATGACCACTGAATGACCAAAGCTTAGGCTTTGCTTATTGTATTTGGACCTCCGAAGCAAACTGATGTCCTGAAGAAACACCCTGGACCTTAACTGCATTTAGTGAGCCACCAGTCAGAACCCTTGGAGTTGATCCTGATGGAATTTGAAAAGCTAGTAGGCAGTTAAATCCATAGCTAAGTTTCAATTGTTTTGAACTGCATCAGATCTTGAGAAACTCACACCTGCTTTTGTTACTTTTATTATTTCAGACTGGACTGTTGCAATGCACGTTATACTGGCATCTCTTGCACTCACAGTTAGTACAAAACGCAGCTGCCAGACTGCTTACTGGAACCACATCACTCTCATATTGGAAGCTCTACACTGGTTTCCTGAGAGGTTTAGAATCCGGACAGTTTCTAAAGCCTTACATGGGCGTGCTCCAAGCTACATGCTAGACATGTTAAACCCGTATGTCCTGTCATGAACTTTGAGATCTGCACCCCAGGGGCGGCTTATAATCAAGTTCAGAGTGGAGAATTGAGAACGGGAGTCCAAACTTCTATGAATATGAGGACACGTGAAGTCGCTGAATCTGCAGTTTGAAACACTTGTGTTCTTGCTAGAATTGATTTGTTCACCTTTCTCACCACCAGTTTAATGTTGTTAAGTATTACTGAAACTGCATTATATTACTGTATAAACATCATGTGCTTGTTCCTCGGCAGATGCTGTTGTCGCTGCCAGTGCCATTTTCTGACTGTGGGTCAGAAACTACCCCTGTCCTGAGCAAAAGTCCTTCTGGGACTTCACGTCTGCGGTGCACACAGCTCATAGGCTGAGCAAAGTTCTAATGACACCACCAGTTTACTAATGACACCACCAGTTTACTAATGACACCACCAGTTTACTAATGACACCACCAGTTTACTAATGACACGACTAGTTTACTAATGACACCACCAGTTTACTAATGACATGACCAGTTTACTAATGACACGACTAGTTTACTAATGACACCACCAGTTTACTAATGACACCACCAGTTTACTAATGACACGACTAGTTTACTAATGACACCACCAGTTTACTAATGACACCACCAGTTTACTAATGACACGACTAGTTTACTAATGACACCACCAGTTTACTAATGACACGACCAGTTTACTAATGACACCACCAGTTTACTAATGACACCACCAGTTTACTAATGACACCACCAGTTTACTAATGACACCACCAGTTTACTAATGATAGAACAGGTACAAATGCAGCTCCTAACGAGCTAAGGTTAATATTTCAAAGATCAGCTCAAAAGGCTGAACTAATAAGGACGCCAAAAAAGACACACTCAGAAAACAATTAAGACACCTGTCAAACCTAAAACATGATCAGGTCCAAAACACAAATATCAGATCTGATTATCTTGAAACTTTGAACAGTTCAGGGAGATGTGGAATAGTTTGAGCACAACCCAACCACAGAAGTCAGTCCTAACAATCTAAAATGGAGTAACAAGGACTGAACATATAGAAAATCTACACAGCAAAATCAGAAACACAGAACACATACATTACAGAAAAACTGCCATTGAGAGTCACCAAAACCCATTTAAAGCACTGAAGGCCCAAAGGTGTGTGGTTCTGACAGCCCAAAGGTGTGTGGTTCTGACAGCCCAAAGGCGTGTGGTTCTGACAGCATCAGAACTGACCTGCTGAAATCCAGCTCCGCAGCATCACCGAAATTTATTCAACCTTGTTCTTGACATTGGAATCAAGGCATCATTACCCCAATTAACAAAAGGGGAACAAATTGGACAATAACCCTCACAGAGGTATATGTGTGAACAGTAATCTGCTAAATCTTTAATATTAGCATTTTCACTGACAGAATCAAACCTTCCTTATGAAACACAATACACTGTGCAACATCTAATTGGATCCCTGCACAACAGATCATATTTACACCATAAACAAAGATTTTTGCTTGTTTTGTAGACTAGAACAAGTATTTGATTTGGCATGATGGTTTATACTACAAACTGTTGCAAAGTGGTGTAGGTGGGAAAACAGGAATAGTTCAAACACAACAAAGGGGTGAGACAGGGCTGCAGTCTGAGTCCAACGCTGTTCAACATTTACATTAATCAGGTAGCAGTGCAGTTGGACCAGTCTGCAGCCTCTGGACTCAACCTCCTAGAATCAGAGGTCAGATACCTGCTCAAATACCTGCCCAGGCTGATGGCCTGGTACTGCAGTCACCCTCAGAGCAGGGGCTGCAGCAGCTCCTGAATCAGCTGAAGCAGTACTGTCTGGTAGTTACTGCATCAGGGAGCTTCAGCATGGCAGTGTGTACTCTACAAGAAAAGGCTAGCAGCTCTCTACGCTATAAAAAGAAAGGTAAACATCCCAATTACAATCTGGTGTAAAATATTTGACAGTATAATCCAGCCCATTGCGCTGCATGGAAGTGAGGTAAGGGGGAAGTATGACGACACAAAGTGGGACAAGCATCCAACCAGAGCTCTACATGCAGAATTCTGCTGATCCATTCTAAAAGTCCAATCACACATCAAGCTCAGTCTAGTCTGCTTCTCAATCATCAATTATGAATCAGCATAATCATGAATCAAGCACAGAAAGGCTATCTAGACCATTGGACAAGCCAGATTACCACCCACAACAGAATGGATACCTATTTGACCCTGAAAGAGAATATGAATTGGCTGAATATCTCATCTCATAGCAGAGACACGTCCTGACCAAGATCAGGCTCAGTAAGCACAACCTGGCAGTAGAAACAGACAGGCTCAGAAAAAAAACTGACTGCCAAAAGAACAAAGAATATGTGGTCACAATGAGACAGGGAGGGTCGAAACAGAAGAGCACTTTCTCCTACTCTGTGAATCAGATCTAATCAGATAAGAGAGTTCCTTTGTCCTAAACTACAGACAGATAAGAGAGTTCCTTTGTCCTAAACTACAGACAGATAAGAGAGTTCCTTTGTCCTAAACTACAGACAGATAAGAGAGTTCCTTTGTCCTAAACTACAGACAGATAAGAGAGTTCCTTTGTCCTAAACTACAGACAGCCGCCCCAACCATCCAACCTTTCACAGTCTCTCCAGAACGCTGTGCTTTTTACAGTCACACTATTAAGTGCTGTACTGCTGTCAAACCACACTGTTGTACTCTTGGGATACAACAAGTCCTTTATTTTGCACCCATCCTGTTGTTATTGGTATTATATTTATTGATATTTATTTGTGTGTTGTTGCTTTGACAACACTGGATCTAAACACTGATGCTAATCAAGCACCTTTGAATTTGAATTTGTCAACTCCACACCAGCTCAGTGGCAGAGAAAACTGTTCCACCATTTCAACATCATGTCTTCCATCATCAGCAACATCAACTACACACCATTTCCATCCAAAAACCCCTAAAGATTATTTGTAACTTGAAAAGGCCATTTAGTTAACCCCAGCCCTGTAGTTGGCTTTGCTGCACTGATGAGAAAACTCAAGCAGTCACACAGACCACAGGAGTACTTGACCCCACAAATAAATGCTTCCTTTGAAAAGGTGACCCCTAGCCTTCAAAACACTACCTCCAAAAAGAGAAGAAAAGAAAGAGAAGAATTTACTCATAATTTATAATCTAAATATTTTTATTTGCAAACAAGTATAAAGTTACAAGGACAAAATGCGACAAAACACCACATGTCTATGACACAGCAAATGTCCTGCATACATGTTAGCACAATGACACAGCAAATGTCCTGCATACATGTTAGCACAATGACACAGCAAATGTCCTGCATACATGTTAGCACAATGACACAGCAAATGTCCTGCATACATGTTAGCACAATGACACAGCAAATGTCCTGCATACATGTTAGCACAATGACACAGCAAATGTCCTGCATACATGTTAGCACAATGACACAGCAAATGTCCTGCATACATGTTAGCACAATGACACAGCAAATGTCCTGCATACATGTTAGCACAATGAGGTCCCAGACATGTGGGGAGGTGGGAAGGGAGGCACATGTGTGCATGTTGGGGGGGTGGGGGGGACTGAGGGGGTCTGGGTTCAGTTCAGTGTGTCCACGTGTGTGTGTGTGTGTGTGTGTGTGAGTAAAAATATGCAATGCTGAATTAATGTCGGACCAGGGAGATGGAAGTTGGGCCGCATGGAAGGGGAGAAGAGTACTGTTTTATTTATGTTCCTTTATTTTATGGATTATATAATAATAATATTAATAATAATTTGGTTGAGTGAAATTACTTCCTGAGCACCCATGCAGGTCACTGGTGCTGCCCCGCCCCCACCCAAGGGACGCGCCTCATTCTGATACGAACCCTAACCCTAACCCTAACCCCTCACAACCTTCACACCCCTCACACAACACGGCAAACTTGTCCTGTGTTTGAATGACAAGATTCTGTGCCTTCTCTAATGTCTACTGCATCAAAAGAAGTGGGCAAGCAGGGTGAATACCTGCCCAGATTCCACCTGCACACCGCACTTCCCCTCCGTAATCACAGATGGATGCGTCCCCTCCGTAATCACAGATGGATGCGTCCCCTCCGTAATCA
>PYXC01000868.1:60000-67500 GCA_015244755.2 Tenualosa ilisha
ACAGTATATGTATGTGTGTGTGTGTGTGCGCGTGTGTGTGTGTGTGTGTATGTGTATGTGTGTGAGTGCGCACATTGGGCATTCTGTGCTTTTAGCAGCTGTTGGAGAGCCACATTCCACCTGAGTCACACTGTGTTTGTGTATGTGTGTGTGTGTGTGTGTGAGGGGGAATGAGGTCCACTGGCCATGACATTCCATTCAGGAGCTTCCAGGAACTTAGTTGTTAAAACAGCATCAGGTACCACCAGACCTGTCACTTAAGGACACGTACACACACACACACACACACACACACACGACACATGTTAGTACAAGCTTGGATTAAAAGAATAGTCCTATTACAGTATTACACTATCAGGACGAGCTTGAACAAGGAGAATAGTCCTGTTACAGTATCACTGTAGGACTCTACATGCTTCAGTTGCACCATAAATAACACTGACTGATGCTACACCACATGGCTATGATCTGACGATCATTTACACCATGGAGTTTATGGCCTTATTCTGCTATGGATGGGGTTCTATCTCGCAGAGGCTCAGACCGGATTTACCAAACCAGAGCCAATGAAATATGGCAGAGACTTTCTCCTTCGGTGGAGTTACTCTCTGGATCTAATTGTCTCTGGCCCAGACTGTTTTGCTGATGAAACGGAGGGAAAAGAGGAAAACGTGATTCCACCAGTCGCTCCGAAATAAGACAGATGAATTGCAGGCCTACATGAACTCTCAACAAAAGTTTAGAGATTCTTGCAACTACAGAGACATGGTTGCAAGTGAGAGACTTGGGGCTCTATTTTGACGATCATATGCTCATTGTCTAAAGTCTGTCGCGCAAGTTGCTTTGGGGGTGTGCCCGACACAATTTGGTATTTTGACGGCGGGAAAAGCGAACATTGCGCCAGGCGCATGGTTCAAAAGGGTTGGTCTTAAAGTACTTCATTAGTCATGGGTGTGTTTTGGGCGTAACATACAAGGGATACATCAGGATTTATACTCTCATTCCCTTTAAAAGCCAGCGGTGCATTTTCCATGGTGTGTTGCTATTACAATGGCGAATTTACCCGGAAGATAGGAGCGTTTTTTGATGGAGGAGACCGATCTGCTAGTGCGTGAGGTAAAAGCGCGTGAACAGGTTATCTTTGGGGATGAAAAGATTCCCCCCAAACCTCCACGGGTCAAGGAAGTATGGGAGGAAATATCCTCAGTTGTGTCCTCCGCCTTTGGCAAAAAAAGAACATCTGAACAGTGCCGAAAGCGGTACAATGATGTTAGAAGACGGGGCAAACAAAAGCTTTCAACGCAAATGAATAAATATTGTGATATATGTGATGTACATTTATATTTCATATTTCCAGGGACTCCATAATTTATTTCTCCACATGAAAAACTTTCGTATAAACCCTGCTGCGCGCTCCTGCTGATGAGAGAAGCATGGCGTTCACGCATTGCGCACGCTTTCATATCCCAAAGCGCTGTGTGCCCTTAAAATAGCTTTTCAGCAACGCGCAACTGACGACAGACCAGGGTTTTGTTGGTCACTGGCGGATTTAATTTTTGCGTCCTTATAATGGCATCTGGCACGCTTTGCGCCAGACCACACCTCTTCTTTTCGCTGACACACCCGTGACGGCGCAGTGTCATCTGCTATCTAGACAACGTGATTTTTTGCCGGAAAAAATGAACGATGCGCTGGCACAGAATAGTAATGACACCATGCGCACGTCGCGAATGCACAGTGCGCCGCGGCATGATAGAGCCCTTGGACACTGAAATGTTGGGGTGACAGACATGGGGGTTTGCCTCTATGTGAACCAAAAATATTCTTGTAAGAGAAAGACTGTCCACTAAAGATGTTGAACTGTTGTCCGTATCGCCCCCCCAGGTTCTCTCAAATATTTCTCTTGGTTGCATACATCCATCCGAGAGCAAAACTCGGCTAATGTATCCGACTTTATTGTACGTGACTTCAGGCCATTCACAGGCCTTCACGCCTGTTTCAATCCCTGGTGATCACTGCTCTCTTAAGAACACTTTGAGACTTTGTCACAGGCAAGAACAAACTCACTAAAATCAGCATCCAAGATAGATCCTTCCAAGATGGCCCCCGCAGGCCGTAAGCAGTCCTGACCATCCCCTGAACTGCTTCTTCACTCTACTCCAATCTGGCCGCAGACACAGAATTGGTGGTAGTGGTGTGTGTGTGGGGGAGGGGGTGGTGGTGGTAGTGGTGTGTGCTGTGTTACATGTTATATGTATGAGGCTGTGTATCTGGGAAAGCTTGGAGGTAGTGTATGTACACATGTTTGTGTCCTGTGAGACATGAATCTTTCACAACCAATGCTGCTGCCTTTTTCTCTGGAACTGAATGATGTGTGAAAAAGAATAAGGACCATAAAGACTCTCTATTTAACCAGTACATCACATGTCCCACCAGCTTCAGCAAGACTCCGGACCTGTGATATGGGATCAAAGGCGCTTACAAAGTTCTCTCCCTTCCTTAACTAGGAGGGGCCAACCATAACTGCATACTTATACCGATGTAGCGTAGCACGCTGCAGAGGGGAAAAACCCCTCACCAAACAAGGAAAAGTCTGGACTGTGATCCCCGAAAAGACGATATACCCTAACAGTAAGCCCTGGGTGACCAGATGTGCATTTGGAGAAGAAACTTTTGCTGAGTTGAGCTAAGTAACAGTAAGTAATAAGGTTAAATCCCAAAGTTGTCAGGCAACGTGTCAGCATCCAAAACAGCCAGAGGGGGAGCTGGGGTCTGCATGGGTCAGTATGAAGACCATAGTTGGACTGAAGAAAACCAGGGATTCTAGAATTGGGTTGGATGGTTTTACTGTAAATGTGACAAGCAGCTTGCACAGGAGCTGAACAAATGTGACCTGAGGTTTGACTCACCAACATTTAACACTGTCATTCTAAAGCAGAAAAATAAGCTTAGGGACAGCGTTCCCCCACGCGAAACCCAAGAAGAGTCATGGGTCCGACAATATAGGGAGTCCACTTCTCATGTCACGTGCTGAGCAGCTTAGTTCATCATATTTTCCAGCTTTCTCTCAGTCAGCATAGGTTCCCAAAAATCAGGAAACTGAATGATTAGGTCCTGAATGATTTTAGGCCAGTTGCCTTTGGTTTAGTTATGAAATATTTTGAAGAACTTATGAAAAAGATTCTTCAGAGTTCAGAGGGTCTTTTGGACCCACTACAGTTTACCTATAGGGCCAAGCGAGGGGTAGAAGATGCTATTGTCTCTCTACTGCACACGTTATTTAGCACCTAGAGGGTAGAAACACACATGCAAAGATTCTATTTGTGGATTTGTCATGTGCGTTTAATACGATTCAATCCCACATTTAAATTGACATGCGTATTAGAAATTGTAAATGAGACTTAGTCTAGTGGGTTGGATTCTAGATCTCTTAAAAGATAGGACCCTGCAGGTTAGGCTGAATAGGGTATTTTCAGATGAGATGGTGTCGGAAAAACTGTAGTGTCCTCAAAATGAATATCAGCAAATAAGAATAGTAATGTGATACAAATGTATCCCATGTGTAAGGCCTTTCTAAAAGGCTAAGACAACCAACCAAGCAAAACATGATTAGGAATGTGGGAAACAGAGGGTTGGGAATGTGGGAAACAGAGGGTTGGGAATGTGGGAAACAGAGGGTTGGGAATGTGGGAAACAGAGGGTTGGGAATGTGGGAAACAGAGGGTTGGGAATGTGGGAAACAGAGGGTTGGGAATGTGGGAAACAGAGGGTGCTGGGGAAAACCAGATGGATCTTTGGCTCCACCAGGAATTTAGAAGAAGTGGACATGGAACATAGACAAGGTAGAACAACAGAGGGGCAAGAAGTCAAATTCCAAAAGAAGGACAAGAGGTCAAAGTACAAAACAAAACAAATACGTAAGTCACATTTGTACTTAGAGCTTAATGTAGTTAAAAAAGGGCTGACATAAGGACATGTATTTCTATGTTATTTGGTCATTTTGCTCTTTGGACATTATTATTTTGATGCTCCATGTTATCACTCTGTTAGTTTTGGCCGCAGGGGTTTGGTCTCACTCACCGTCCAACAGACAAAGTCAAAAGTTTTTAAATGTCTAAGGGGCGGGGGAGGTTGGGGAGAGAGGAAGCAGTCTGTCGGGGTCACCTGGGAAGACGTTGCCGGTTCTGAATACTTTTTCTGCCTGTGTGGATTATATTTTTGCACGCTTTGGTGGATTATATTTTTTCCTCATTTTTTTGGAAGCGTTATTTTGGATGAATGCATCGGACAGATGTTTGGAGAGGACTCGTCACCTGCACGGTAGGGAAAAGGAACGTGGTGAGGCAGAGACTTTTTTTTCTTTGTTCTTTGGATAATTGAAGGATTTCCTGGGACATTTAAGTGACTGCATTTAATTATTCCTCTTCTGGACTCTTGGGCCTTGTGGGTCTAGCGCAGGGCTTATAAGAACTTCGTCACCATTTGGGAAGCCGGCTGGGGTGGGAATGTTTGATGTTGTTTGTGCATGTCATGGATTATGGTGTAACTGAATATTGTTTATTAACACGAGTAGTAGCAGTATCTTTTGTGTGGGGATTCTTGTATGTCTCATAAGGGCGTTGGGTTTTCGTGCAGTGTGGGGCTGTGATGCGGGGGATATACTGACCTGTTGTTTGAGCATGGGTATAATCAATGCTTAAGGTAAATTATTAAGTGATTATTATAAAAGGGCAGGGGGGTCGGCCATTTGTGTTACAACATGTGATGTGTATTCTGGGGGGTATAAAAGGGAATCCTAGTCTCCAAAAAGATGGGCTTGCTACTCGACATCTTGTGTAGGTTTTGTGTGGGTAACTTGTCTCCAGCGTCATGATTAAAGACCGCAATGATCCACCAAGTTGCCTACCTCGATGGTTCTTCTACAGAGTCAGAGGGGTGTTTCCTGGCTCCTCTGTTGTATACTCTGTAGCCAGCAGGCCAACAGACACATTCTAAAACTTGCAGATGATTCAGTCATTGTCAGTCTTCTACATGGTAATGAAATTGATCATGGTCCTGTTTTAGATGATTCATTGTCTGGTGTGATGGTGCTCATCTCCAGCCAAAAGTACCGAGGGATTTTCATTGATAATGCACTTAATTTCATTCCTAATACAGAACAAATCTGTAAGAAAAGTCAACAACATCTTCTCTGTCTCCATAAGCTGGCAAAGTTCAATGTTGACAAACCTATCATGACATTGTTCTACAGGTCCTACATTGAATCTGACTAACTATGGTTTGTTGGTTTCATAATCTCAGTGTGAAAGCTCAAACTGGGAAGGGCAGTGGCAGAATCCCAGCAAAGCAGCCTCACAGACCTCCACAAGAAACAAAGCTAATTCCATATGAGTCAGTGTTCACCCTCTCCATTCTGACCTCAAGTTATTACCCTCTGGTTCAAGTTTCAGAAGCCCTCCTGTAAAAAGCAATTCAGACTCTCAGTTGTTCCTGGGGCCATTTCCTTGTTAAATTCACATCTACAACTTAACACTTGAATGATCTTTGATGATCTTTGTGACGTTTCTAATTTCTATGTTTTTTTTTTATTTTTTATTTATAATCCTCTTTATTGGCTAATGTACTATTATATACATGTGCTCATGTCAGTATGTTTATGTGCACACTGCACTTTATGGTTTGTTCTGTCTTGCATCTTATGCTGTCTGTATCTGTACTTGATGTCTTGACTTCTGTGGACAACAAAGACTTTTTACATTTATGCATTTATCCAGAGAAACTAACACTTGTCAAGTATCAATTCCATCAGGGCCAGTCTCCCCTAGAGCAACTTAGGGTTAAGTGCCTTACATCAGGACCAGTCTCCCCTAGAGCAACTTAGGGCTAAGTGCCTTACATCAGGACCAGTCTCCCCTAGAGCAACTTAGGGTTAAGGGCCTTACATCAGGGCCAGTCTCCCCTAGAGCAACTTAGGGTTAAGTGCCTTACATCAGGGCCAGTCTCCCCTAGAGCAACTTAGGGCTAAGGGCCTCGCTCATGGGCACAGCAGTGGCAGAATAAATTTCCAGGTTACTAGCATGCTAGTCAGGTTACTTAACCTTAACCTGAATAACCCAACCCTCTTGTAACAATACTGGGTTAACCTAAATCTCTTAATAGCAATACCGCTAACTCTAATGGTTCCTCGTCCATCTTTCTAGAAGAGCATCTGATATTTTATTCTAGTTAATAACACACACACACACACATTCTGCAGCCCATACTACTCATGTGTGGCGCAGACATGATCGATCTCTCTCTCTCTCACATATGTACACACACACACACACACACACACACACACACACATACAAACACACACACACACACTCACTCTCTCTCTCTCTTCGTCACACACACATATGCATACACACACTGCAGTCCAAACAATCCACATTTGTGCCACAGACATGATCTCTCTCTCACTTACTTACTTATACACACACACTCTCACACACACACAGCTGACAGGCGGCATGGGGCATAGTGTGCATGCTGTGTGGATCACGTGAACTCAGTGTGTGTAGGCATATAAAACACCAACAGCTGTTCTCACACACACACACACACACACTCTCTCTCTCTCTCTAGCACGGTGTTGTTTCTCTCCTCTTGAGGCCAAGGGATACACACACACACAATATACACACACATACATACATATATGCACACATACATACATACACACACACACAATATACACGCACATACAATATACACACACACACAATATACACACACATACATATACACACATACATACATACACACACAAATAAATACACACACACACACACATACACACACACACATACATACACACACACAATATACACACACATACATACACACACACATACATACACACACACACACACACACACACACATACATATACACACATGCATACACACACACACAAACACACACACACACACACTGCATTGTTTGAGCTTGTTGGTTTCACCTTTTTTCTAGTTTAAATGATATCATCACATAGACCTTTTAAACAAACAAACAAAACAAACAATACCTGAGAGTTCTAGTTTGTCCCAAAACCACCCCCTCTATGTCTATACCACATCCACCCATATTCATTAACCACCCCCTCTATGTCTATACCACATCCACCCATATTCATTAACCACCCTCTCTATGTCTATACCACATCCACCCATATTCATTAACCACCCCCTCTATGTCTATACCACATCCACCCATATTCATTAACCACCCTCTCTATGTCTATACCACATCCACCCATATTCATTAACCACCCCCTCTATGTCTATACCACATCCACCCATAATCATTAACCACCCCCCCTATGTCTATACCACATCCACCCATATTCATTAACCACCCCCTCTATGTCTGTACCACATCCACCCATATTAACTAACCACCCCCTCTATGTCTATACCACATCCACCCATATTCATTAACCACCCCCTCTATGTC
>PYXC01000868.1:75000-103277 GCA_015244755.2 Tenualosa ilisha
CACTTTCACAATATTGCAGAGTTAAGCACAAAAGACAACTGACATCACCACAAACAAACTATACTCATTGCACTGTATGGTATTTCCCATGCTGACATGTGTCCTCAAAAAACAAATTCATTTTATTTAAGACAGCCCCCCTAAGAGCAAGCACCAAGACACCTTTCTGGTTTTGTAATTCTTTCTCTCTCTCTCAACAATCCACCCATCCCATCTACCCACATTTACCCTCTCATTCACCCACCTGACCACTTTACCCCCTGTCCTCCTCTATTTTTGTGACCACCAGTCGCCACTGGTGTGTATGTGTGTGTATAATCCCTCATACTTGTGTGTATGTGTGTGAAACCCTCATACTTGTGTGTGTGTGTGTGTGTGTGTGTGTGTAACACTCATACTAGTTGTGATTCACCTGGCATGAAGAACAAAGAACTGGGACTCAGGGCAGCACAGGTTGGGACTCAAGCCATGGCAGTACACACTGAAATGGCCTCAGTACACACTGAAATGGCCTCAGTACACACTGAAATGGCCTCAGTACACACTGAAATGGCCACAGTACACACTGAAATGGCCACAGTACACACACTGAAATGGCCACAGTACACACACTGAAATGGCCTCAGTACACACTAAAATGGCCACAGTACACACACTGAAATGGCCACAGTACACACACTGAAATGGCCACAGTACACACACTGAAATGGCCACAGTACACACACTGAAATGGCCTCAGTACACACACTGAAATGGCCTCAGTACACACACTGAAATGGCCTCAGTACACACACTGAAATGGCCTCAGTACACACACTGAAATGGCCACAGTACACACTGAAATGGCCACAGTACACACTGAAATGGCCTCAGTACACACACTGAAATGGCCACAGTACACACTGAAATGGCCTCAGTACACACACTGAAATGGCCACAGTACACACTGAAATGGCCTCAGTACACACACTGAAATGGCCACAGTACACACTGAAATGGCCACAGTACACACTGAAATGGCCTCAGTACACACACTGAAATGGCCACAGTACACACTAAAATGGCCTCAGTACACACACTGAAATGGCCACAGTACACACTGAAATGGCCACAGTACACACTGAAATGGCCACAGTACACACTGAAATGGCCACAGTACACACTGAAATGGCCACAGTACACACACTGAAATGGCCACAGTACACACACTGAAATGGCCACAGTACACACATTGAAATGGCCTCAGTACACACATTGAAATGGCCTCAGTACACACACTGAAATGGCCACAGTACACACTAAAATGGCCACAGTACACACACTGAAATGGCCACAGTACACACACTGAAATGGCCACAGTACACACACTGAAATGGCCACAGTACACACTAAAATGGCCTCAGTACACACACTGAAATGGCCACAGTACACACACTGAAATGGCCACAGTACACACTAAAATGGCCACAGTACACACTGAAATGGCCACAGTACACACACTGAAATGGCCACAGTACACACTAAAATGGCCACAGTACACACTAAAATGGCCACAGTACACACTGAAATGGCCACAGTACACACACTGAAATGGCCACAGTACACACTAAAATGGCCACAGTACACACTGAAATGGCCACAGTACACACTGAAATGGCCACAGTACACACACTGAAATGGCCACAGTACACACTGAAATGGCCACAGTACACACATTGAAATGGCCTCAGTACACACATTGAAATGGCCTCAGTACACACACTGAAATGGCCACAGTACACACTAAAATGGCCACAGTACACACACTGAAATGGCCACAGTACACACACTGAAATGGCCACAGTACACACACTGAAATGGCCACAGTACACACTAAAATGGCCTCAGTACACACACTGAAATGGCCACAGTACACACACTGAAATGGCCACAGTACACACTAAAATGGCCACAGTACACACTGAAATGGCCACAGTACACACACTAAAATGGCCACAGTACACACTGAAATGGCCACAGTACACACTGAAATGGCCACAGTACACACACTGAAATGGCCACAGTACACACTGAAATGGCCACAGTACACACTGAAATGGCCACAGTACACACTGAAATGGCCTCAGTACACACACTGAAATGGCCTCAGTACACACTGAAATGGCCACAGTACACACTAAAATGGCCACAGTACACACTGAAATGGCCACAGTACACACACTGAAATGGCCACAGTACACACTAAATGGCCACAGTACACACTGAAATGGCCACAGTACACACACTGAAATGGCCACAGTACACACTAAAATGGCCACAGTACACACTGAAATGGCCACAGTACACACTGAAATGGCCACAGTACACACACTGAAATGGCCACAGTACACACTAAAATGGCCACAGTACACACTGAAATGGCCACAGTACACACTGAAATGGCCACAGTACACACTGAAATGGCCACAGTACACACACTGAAATGGCCACAGTACACACTGAAATGGCCACAGTACACACTGAAATGGCCACAGTACACACACTGAAATGGCCACAGTACACACACTGAAATGGCCTCAGTACACACTGAAATGGCCACAGTACACCACTGAAATGGCCACAGTACACACTGAAATGGCCACAGTACACCACTGAAATGGCCACAGTACACACACTGAAAATGGCCACAGTACACCACTGAAATGGCCACAGTACACACTGAAAATGGCCACAGTACACACTGAAATGGCCACAGTACACACACTGAAATGGCCACAGTACACACTAAAATGGCCACAGTACACACTGAAATGCAACAAGGCTAATATGGGGAGAGAAGGAATATTAGCTATCCTCACACTTAATTTACTTTGACAAAAAAGCACTCAAATTTACATTTATGCATTTAGCAAACTTAACGCTTTGTCCAAAGCAACTTACATTTGTCAACTATCAATTAGTTCAGGGACCGGAATTTGAACCCACAATTTTCAGGCTAGTAACATGTAAATGTACATTTGTGTATGTGTGTGTGTGGACATATGTATGTGTGTGTGCGTATGTGAAAGAGGTATTGCTAGTATGTGTTTTTGTGTTAAAGAGAGAGAGAGTGTGTGTGTGTGTGTGTTTGTGTGCAGGGAGTAGGTTTGTGAATTATTTCCACCTTGAGTGTGTGTGTGTGTGTGTGTGTGTGTGTGTGTGTGTGTGTGTGTGTGTGTGTGTGTGTGTGTGCCTGGGAGGGAAAGGCCTGGATAATACAGCAAATGGGTTCAACCCATCACTCAGCAAAAATGCAGCTTTGTGTATTTTTCTGCAAAGCTGTGTGTGTGTGTGTGTGTGTGGTGTGTGTGTGTATGAGAGAGAGAGATTGTAAGTGTTTATAGGTGTGTGTGTGTGTATATGTGTGTGAAAGAGAGAGAGAGAGAGGGATTGTGTGTGTTTATAGGTGTGTGTGTGTGTATATGTGTGTGAAAGAGAGAGAGAGAGAAACTGTATGTTTTAGGCGTGTGTGTATGTGAGTGTGTGTGTGAGAGAGAGGGATTGAGTGTGTTTTGAGATGTGTGTGAGTGTGAGGGCTGCTTACTGCAGGGTGAGGCAGCCGTTAAAAGTACCCAGAATCCTTCCCTGCAGGGTAGAAATGCCCCAACATGGAACAGCTGTTAGCCAATCAGAGCTGGGCGTGTAAAAAAAGGAATGGGGTGGTAGTTGCTAGGGAACAAATGACTTGTGTCTGAGAGTGTCCCAGAGAGTGCTATGGGAGAAGGCTGTGTGTGTGTGTGTGTGTGTGTTAGCGAGAGAAAGAGAGAGGCTGTCGAGAGTGGAGTGTCTCAAAGAATGATGTGAGGGATTTAGTTTTGGAACATCAAAAGACAGCGGAGGAAAACACACACACACATTCTCCCAAGGCAGTCAGAGCTGCTGCTGGGGGTTGTGTGTGTGTGTGTGTGTGTGTGTGTGTGTGTTATTAGCTTGAGCAGTGCATTAGTGGTGTTGAACTCATTTTTATGTCTGTGTCTGCGTCTCTGAATTAAAGACTTTAGAGACAAGAGCAGAGCTGAAACAGAACACTAATCTACAGAATAGTTTAGAGTTAGCACAGAGCGCTAATCTACAGAACAGCTTAGAGTTAGCACAGAGCCTTAATCTACAGAAAAGCTTAGAGTTAGCACAGAGCGCTAATCTACAGAAAGCTTAGAGTTAGCACAGAGCGCTAATCTACAGAACATCTTAGAGTTAGCACAGAGTGCTAATCTACAGAACAGCTTAGAGTTAGCACAGAGTGCTAATCTACAGAACAGCTTAGAGTTAGCACAGAGCGCTAATCTAGAGAAAAGCTTAGTTAGCACAGAGCGCTAATCTACAGAACAGCTTAGAGTTAGCACAGAGCGCTAATCTACAGAACAGCTTAGAGTTAGCACAGAACGCTAATCTACAGAATAGCTTAGAGCATACCTGTCAAACTCAAGGCCTGCAGGCCAAATCTGGCCCAGATAATATCTAATGTTAATTAGAACTGGCCCACTGGTATTTCGTATGCATCGCTAAAACTGCAAGTACCACAATGCACTGCTGCTGCGCTGGTATTATGTCAATTGAGGTTGACAATTCAAATGATTTGAATGAGAGTGTGATTTGAATGAGAGTATGTTTTGAATGAGTGTGATTTAAATGAGAATGTTTTGAATGAGTGTGATTTGAATGAGAGTATGTTTTGAATGAGTATGTTTTAAATGAGTATGTTTTGAATGAGTATGTTTTAAATGAGAATGTTTTGAATGAGTATGATTTAAATGAGAATGTTTTGAATGAGTATGATTTGAATGAGAGTATGTTTTGATTGAGTGTGATTTGAATGAGAGTATGATTTGAATGAGTGTTTTAAATGAGAATGTTTTGAATGAGTATGTTTTAAATGAGAATGTTTTGAATGAGTGTGATTTGAATGAGAGTAGGGTTAGTCGCTTGTCAGTTAGGTGCAGCTTTAAGGTATGAACATACATATTTTATTTAGGTATTATAATTCAATAAAATGATCATAAAGTTAAGGTCATTTACTGTAAATTTTAATGACCAACCTGCAAATATTTAACTTGAATGGTTCCTGTTAGCAAACTTAACTGGTGTTGAGTCTGCTTATCAGTAATGTAGCAGCCTAAGGTTTGGTTGTTTATCAGTGTTTATTTAAAGTGATGCAATAGGAACCATAACCCACATCTGCAGCAGCCTACTGATTTCCCCCAGCACCCTGCATAGAAACTAATTTGTATCACCCAAGTCCTGTAGCGCTGGGTTCATGCAGAGAAATTTAAAGTGACAGGCGCCTAATTAGACCCACGCCCAGAAACATCAAATACAATGTAGTGACACTGGTACACATTTGCTTATTTGTAAAGTTATATTCTGAATAACCATTTGTTATATTTATGTTTATATTATTTTCCTTTGTTTTTTTCTTAGCTTGGAAGATAATTCCCAGTTTGGAGATTAGGGCAATAAAAGATGAGGATGATGTCTAATCTCCTAATTCAATAGGCATAATGGATTGGTGTTGGGTATCGACTGATATGCAAAACCCATGTATTATAATCAGTATCGGAACTAAAAAAGTCGGATCGATGTTTCCCTAGCAATAACAGAATAGCTAATAGGCTCAAAGATTTAGGTCACTTTCAGATTTACGTGTATAGATTCCAGATTCCGGCCCTCGATTTAGACACATTTTTTTTATTTCAGTCCCCTATATATTTGAGTCTGACACGTCTGCCTTAGAGTTAGCACAGGGTGCTAATCTACAGAGTGGCTTAAAGTTAGCACAGAGCACTAATCTACAGAGTGTCTTACAGTTAGCACAGAGCGCTAATCTACAGAGTGACTTAAAGTTAGCAAAGAGCGCTAATCTACAGAGTGTCTTAGAGTTAGCACAGGGCGCTAATCTACAGAGTGGCTTTGAGTTAGCACAGCTAAAATAGAAAGCTAATCTAGAAAGTATCTTGTAGTGTGTTCACAGTATACTGGGAAGTGGGGAGTTTCTGATGTCTTGACGGTCTTGACCAATCAAGACTGATGTAACCTCTCTAACATCAGAAACTCCCTACAGCCCAATTTCCCGTGGACGCACTATTAGAGCTAGCACAGAGCGCTAATCTACAGAGTATCATAGAGTTAGCACTTATGGTGGCCTACAGGGTGATGGATGGCTCTGCTCCCACTTACCTGAACACTCCGCTGAAGCCCTGTGTCACCCGCCGTCCGCTTCGCTCCTCTAAGGAACGTTAGAGGAACGTCTAGCATGGCCAACACCATGTGCAGGCTCTTCTCATGTTTGGTTCCACACTGGTGGAATGACCTCCCAAGTGCTACCAGATCAACTGATACCCTCTCCACCTTCAAGAAACTCTTGAAGACCCACCTCTCCCATGAATATCTCCTGGCGTAAATTCTAAGAATACACTTAACAACTTATACTTCATTTCTCTTTTATACTGCACTTTACTACACTATTGCACTTTCATCTTAAAATAGTGCAGTTTTTATGTTAGCAACATGCACTCTTTGTTAGTTTCTTTCATTGTGTTGTAGCTTGCATGTTATCCTCTTTTGCTAAATGCAATGTAAAATGTAAATGTAAATGTAGCACAGCTGAAGCAGAGCACTAATCTACTGAGTATCTTAGAGTTGTGTTGTATTGCATGTAGGAAGTCAATAAATACGAGCCAGTTTACCAACTTTCATTCTAAATGCGTAACAGTACATGTATTTGGGAAAACGTGGATAGCCCCCAAAAAACAAAGGCTGTTTGGCTAGTCGATGACTGATTTGTCAATGTCTAGTTAATGGCACCTTTAGTGAAGGGATTCCCAGATGGCAATTACCTTTGGTCCGGATCCACATAAAAGCCTTCTCATCCGGATGAAGCCCTCATCAGTTTTCTGTATCCAGGCCAGATAGAGATTTCTTCTTAAACATTAACACCAGTTGTGTCGTATTTGTGTCAGTTTACAGTTTTAGTCCAGATCAGTTTTTCATTACTAAAATGGAGTGGGAATGTACATTATTTAAAACCACATCATCATTTGAACATTACTTGAACCACATCATCAATACGGATCTGAGCTTTCTGACAGAGATGGGCCGGCACTGAGCCTTCTGACAGAGATGGGCCGGCACTGAGCCTTCTGACAGAGATGGGCCGGCACTGAGCCTTCTGACAGAGATGGGCCGGCACTGAGCCTTCTGACAGAGATGGGCCAGCACTGGCCCAAATGTGCTGCAATGCCATTTTGCTGATCCAACCTACTTTTGAGCCAATGTGCGTTTGGACTCTGGACCAGGTCTAAAACACAGATCCAGGGCAAATCACATGGCCTGTTTGGGCCGGATCCATGCCAGAGTGTCTTTGTTATCAGAGTAGCTAATATGTGGCTAATGTATGCATTGATAGTGTAATCGTGACGTCAATCCAACTGACTTGGTCAACATCAACCTACCCCAAGTTCAAGATTTGTAACCTCGACTTGATTGACCGTTCCATTGCATTTTCCCAAAACAAAGGTTTTTTCCAGACTACCGAGCACAATGGAATGCAGCATTAGCACTTCTGAAACTAAGCGCTAATTTGCAGGGTATCTTAGGGTTAGCACAGCTGAAACAAAGGGCTCTATTTTGACGATCATATGCGCATTGTCTAAAGTCTGTCGCGCAAGTTGCTTTGGGGGCGTGCCCGACACAATTTGGTATGTTGATGTCGGGAAAAGCGAACATTACGCCAGGCGCATGGTTCAAAAGGGTTGGTCTTAAAGTACTTTATTAGTCATGGGTGTGTTTTGGGCGTAACATACAATTAACCAATCAGGATTTATACTCTCATTCCCTTTGAAAGCCAGCGGCGCATTTTCCATGGTGTGTTGCTATTACGATGGCGAATTTACCCGGAAGACAGGAGCGTTTTTCGATGGAGGAGACCGATCTGCTAGTGCGTGAGGTAAAAGCGCGTGAACAGGTTATCTTCGGTGATGGAAAGAATCCCCCCAAACCTCCATGGGTCAAGGAAGTATGGGAGGAAATATCCTCAGTTGTGTCCTCCGCCTTTGGCAAAAAAGAACATCCGAACAGTGCCGAAAGCGGTACAATGATGTTAGAAGACGGGGGAAACAAAAGCTTTCAACGCAAATTAATAAATATTGTGATATATGTGATGTACATTTATATTTCATATTTCCATATTCATATTTAATTTTTGCGTCCTTATAATAGCATCTGGCACGCTTTGCGCCAGACCACACCTCTTCTTTTCGTTGACACACCCATGACGCCGCAGTGTCATCTGCTACCTAGACAACGTGATTTTTTGCCGGAAAAAATGAACGATGCGCTGGCACAGAATAGTAATGACACCCTGCGCATGTCGCGAATGCACAGTGCGCCGCGGCATAATAGGGCCGAAAGCATTAATATATTTTAGCACTAATCTATTGAGTATCTGAGCATTGGCACAGGGAGCTAATCTGCAGAGTATTTTAGGGTTAGCAGAGTGCTAATCTACAAAGTATTTTAGTTGGCATCCAAAGATGTATAGTAACTAAGTGACAACACTTAATACAGTACTTACAATATGGTTTGGGCGTATCTGTACATTATTTGAGGTGTTAAAAATCTGTCAGCTTTTGCTTTTACTTCACTACATTTTCAATTGGCAGCATCATGTCTCAGATCTTGGCTAAAGCAGTAACTTGCACACATTATTGGTACCTGGTCTAATAAGATAGTGTATAGTGTAAGATCACTGTAACACTGCAAAGACAGGAGGCTAACATTTCCCTAAGCAAATCCAGTTGGTAATGTCCAGCGTAGTAAAGGTAGCGTAGTGGTTAAGGAACCTGACTAGCATGCAAGTAGCCTGAAAAGTTGTGGGTTCGAATCCCAGCTGCCACCGTTGTGTCCTTGAGCAAGGCACTTAACCCCAAGTTGCTCTAGGGGAGACTGGCCCTGAACAAGTTGACAAGTTGTAAGTCGCTTTGGATAAACGCGTCTGCTGAATGCATAAATGTAAATATATGAATATATAAATCTCCAGATGTTCTTCTGTGTCCAGTACTTGATGGTTACTGTCAGGGCCAGTCCGTTTCTCCACTCTCCTCTGTTTCAGTTTGCTGAAATGAATGTAACCCTGTCTTCATTAAAAAACATCAAGGTGTCAAGGAAAGATATAAACATGAACTGAATGGGGCACAAGAATGAAACTGAAGGTGTGTTTCTGTGCCTCATTTGGTTAGTGTTAGCTTATGGCTCACTATTTGGTCTATGTTGGAGCAATTTTATATCATTCTTTTTCCTATTGACAGCACTAATGTTTGCATGCGTTTGTGTGTGTGCGTGTGTGTGTGAGATGAGACATCCATCACAAAAGTTCAACACCAACCATCAGCTGTGCTTTTTTAATTTAAGAAAGTCAACCTTTTCTCGCCCGCCTTGTCCTTACAGAACCCTCTCTCTCACACGCACGCACACACTCCTGGGGGTCCTTGGGAGCATGCTGCCTGCAACAGGGCCTCTGTAGTGAGCCCAGGGCTCTGAGGTCTCCTGCAACATGCCGGATGAAAAGTGACAGGGGGCCTCTCTTCACTTCCTGCACTCTACTCTCCAGTGCTGCAGAAATAAACTGCGCCAAAGCCTTTCATTGCTGTGTGTGTGTGTGTGTCCATCTGTCTTTGTGTTTGTTTGTGATAGAGAGCAATGCCTGGGCGTGTGCATCTGTGTGAAGATTGTGTCTCTCACTCATCCTATTGACCCCCCCCCCCCCCCACACACACACACACACACACACACACACACACACACACATTCTATTGCAGACCCCCCAACACACTCATCCTATTGACACGCCCCTCCCCCACTCACACACATACACTCATTCTATTACACCTCCCCCCCAACACACTCATCCAATTGCACCCCCCCCCCCCACACACACACACACAAACACACACTAACCCTATCCCCACACACACGCTCAGCCCATTCCACCCTTCCACATACACACACCCTATTGCTCCCCTCCCACACACAGACACACAAAACACACATAGAGACACACACACACTCACCCTACACACATTCATTCCAACATCCTTTTGTATGCTAATAAATTAGCGTAAGATAGATAATTAACACACATTATTTTCTCTTTCATACAGACAGCTCACACTATTTACTCTTTTATATGGACATCTAACTCGTTATGTACTTTATTATAAGAACATCTAACTCGTTATGTACTTTATTATACGGACATCTAACTCGTTATGTACTACGTTATTTACTCTTCTATACGGACATCTAACTCGTTATGTACTTTATTATACGGACATCTAACTCGTTATGTTCTTTATTATACGAACATCTAACTCGTTATGTACTTTATTATACGGACATCTAACTCGTTATGTTCTTTATTATACGAACATCTAACTCGTTATGTACTACGTTATTAACTCTTCTATACGGACATCTAACTCGTTATGTACTTTATTATACGGACATCTAACTCGTTATGTTCTTTATTATACAGACATCTAACTCATTATGTACTTTATTATAAGGACATCTAACTCGTTATGTTCTTTATTATACAGACATCTAACTCATTATGTACTTTATTATAAGGACATCTAACTCGTTATGTTCTTTATTATACGGACATCTAACTCATTATGTACTTTATTATAAGGACATCTAACTCGTTATGTTCTTTATTATACGGACATCTAACTCGTTATGTACTTTATTATAAGGACATCTAACTCATTATGTTCTTTATTATACAGACATCTAACTCGTTATGTACTACGTTATTAACTCTTCTATACGGACATTAACTTTATTTATTCTTATATATATTTACTCTTATATACTCTTATATTTACTTACTCTTATATATATAAAGATCCAACTTACATTATTTACACAATAAGGATCTCTAACACAAATTATTGAATATTTTATATGGACATCTAAAGCATGTTGTGTAATCTTTCATACAGATGTCTAACACGTTATTTAATCTTTTATGCAGACGCCTAACTCACATTATTTAATCTTTTATACAAATGACTAACTCACATTATTTACTCTTTTATACGAACATGTAGTTCACAAATCTCTTTCCTCATTCCTAATGGTGGGTTTTTATTCCCAAAACCTTTAGCTTTCTAATCACAACCTTTACCTTTTCTAATACCTAACTCATGCATGTCCATCTGCGCGCACACACACACACACACACACAGTCCTGCTGTTATCTGTAAGGGAGATTTATGCACTCATATAGCTAGATTGATGGGTTGCAAGCTTTGATTGTGGGTGTGGTTGCCAGAGACTGTGTGTTACTGTGTGTGCATGAGAGAGAGAGAGAGAGAGAGTCTGTGTGTGAGGGTGAGTGAGTAAGTGTGTGTGTGGGGGGGGGGGTGCCGCTGGTGAAAGGGAGGATTTATTTCAATCTACACCAAGGATGCATGATCAATTCAATCTGTCTGTGTGAGTGTCACCATCATTCTGGGTATTGGTGTGTGTGTGTGTGTGTCTGGTTTGCAAATGAAACTCAATTGTGTGTGTGTGTGTGTGTGTGTTAGAGTTGTGACACTCACTCCCCCCTACTGTCAGGGCTGTTTTGTTAAGGCTGAGTAGTAGTGTGTCATTTATTCTGCTCTCTGTCTGCTTTATTGATTGATCATCTGCTTATTGATAGATTGATTGTTACCTTGGAGATCTCAGCTGGGTGAGGAAAGATCAGTACAGAGACAGACTTCATGCTATTGTGTGTGTGTGTCTGTGTGTGTGGTCCATTGTGACTTTGCCATAGGGAGAATTCTCTTTCTCTCTATGCCTCACTCCCTCTCTCGTTCTCTCCCCTCACTCTCTTTCTCTCTCTCTCTCTGGTTCTCACTCCCCCTCGCCCTCTCTCCCTTATTCTCTTGCTCTTTCTCTCTCCATTATTCTCTCTCTTACGTTCACTCTCTCTTGTTCTCTCTCTCCCTTATTCTCTCTCTCACGCTCACTCTCTCTTGTTCTCTCTCTCATGCTCACTCTCTCTTGTTCTCTCTCTCCCTTACTATCTCTCTTTCCCCCTCACTCGCTCTTGTTCTCCCTCTCCCTTATTCTCTCTCCCTTGCTATCTCTCTCTCCCCCTCACTCTCTCTCCCTTATTCTCTATCTTTGTTTTCTCATCCTCTCTGTCACCACTTCTATGTGGTGTAACAGACAATCAATATTCATTGTCTCTCCCATTCTATGCCACTCGTCTCTCTTTAGTGGCAGTCTGTGTGTGTGTGTGTGTGTGTGTGTGTGTGTGTGTGTGTGTGTGTGTGTGAGAGACAGATTTAAGTGCTATTGTTTAACTCATTTTCAAGTTAAATGCAGGCCAATAGTTTAACCAGACGTGTCTTCCTCACTTGTACATGATATAAAGGCCACCTCATGCAAGTTAATTAAGTGGTTGTCATTGGTTCCTGGTTATGAGGCAAATTAATTAAGTGGTTGTGATTGGTTCCTGGTTATGATGCAAATTAACTAAGTGGTTGTGATTGGTTCCTGGTTATGATGCAAATGAATTAAGTGGTTGTGATTGGTTCCTGGGTGTTGGGGGATTCAGAAATGGATTTAAATGGTTTCAACTCCAAACACACAAGCAGTGCAGAGTGAATGCGGTAGTGGGCTGTGTAATCCATATAATACATACACACACACACACACACACACACACACACACACACACACACACACACACACATGCAGAGAGCTTTAAAAAAAATCCACACCAAAGGATTACTGAACCTGTATACTATTTATCAACAATAAAGACTTAAACTTACAGACCAAATGGGACAGTTACTTTAGAACGTTTAAAGATCATTTAGTTTATTGTATTAGCATGCATTTAGAAAATTCAAAGCTGAGATTAAGTAATAAATATGAAACAAATAAGTATAAGTATGTAAACCATAAAATGATACACGTGTAAATATTTGTTTGGAAGACGAATTGTATGCTTAACTAGATAAACCAATAACTATTAGATATATCCTGTCAGCAATAAGCTGGCTAGCTACAGCTCACGTTAACTAGACTATAGCCTAAATCCTCTGGCAGAGCATTAACACATTCAGTGTTAAAACTGATCCCACGGATAGAGAAAGTCAATGTGGGCCCACTCACACACTCTCGCACACACATACCCGAGTCCCTTAACGTCGCAGGCCTGTGACACTGCTTGGGATCAGCGTGGCCATTCTTAACTAGCCGCGTCACTCCTCAAAGGCAGAAAAACAAACAACTAGTGGACGTCCAGAGGAGCACTGGCGCTGAACTCACCAAACCTGGGGCAGTGCCACAGTAACATTCCAGCGGTGGTGGGACCAGGGACAGACGAGGAGGATGGAGGGAGAGAGAGAGAGAGAAGTCTAGCGTTGCCAGAGGAGGTATTAGGCAGACCCGGTAGCCCAAACCGCCATCTGGTTCCACTCCAATGTCCAACGAACAGCAGTGGTTAAACTGGCACTTGAACTAACGTGAAGCTGATTAGCTTAGTTTGCTGGTTAGTTATGCGACCGGCTACTTGTACAACAAACATCTTAGTTGGATTCTGTGCACTCTGGCAAAAACAAAGATCATTACACTGTCTGTACTCAAGCGCCGTGGAAAACAAACCAATTACAAAAACACTTAACACCGTAACTCAAAACTCTGACTAACCTGTAGCAGACATCTCCCCTTCTCCCGTTCTATCGCTTGTGCCACTTCTCCGGGGAACTCTTGGGCCAACTGTGATTGGCTACACGAAACTCTGCTATGTAAGTTAAAGGCTCGTACATTGAACTTCAGCATGCTCACGGTTAATGTGTCCGTCAACTTTTAAAATGCTATTAAGAAGCATCCACAACTGTCATTTTGCTGCTTGTATTTACTCCAAAGAGAAACTCTTTCACCCCCAGACTGAGCTCTCTGTCTGATTTACTCCAAAGAGAAACTCTTTCACCCCCAGACTGAGCTCTGTCTGATTTCTGTGTTGAGTCGTCAACTTTGCCTTGTCACTGCTGTGTTGAGTGTGTCCACGTTCACAATTCACCAAACTGCTTTGAGTGAAACTATCTACCCTTAGATCACGCAGTTGAGTCTAGCGAATTCCTTCCTCAATCTTTCATTTTTTTAACATAACTGTTAGAGACACTGCAACAATCTTGTTGATTTTACAAAAATTATATCAGAACTATATACAAGATTTCTGGTGAGTCAGTTTATGTTCTGTTAACAAAGCAACAAGCAAAATCTCATGACTGCCAAAGTACTGATTGAAGCACTGATTTTAAAACATTACTGAATGATGGGCACTCAGGAAATCCTCCCACTGAATTCAAAATGTTTTCAATTCTTTCCAAAGAGGATCCAGTGGACCAGCATGTTGCTAAAAGTCCCTCCAGTGGGCTGCTGAAACACACTGGCAAACAAAGTAAAGCAAGTGGACGAACTTGACCAATCACAGCCCTTGCAGTGTGTAAATGAGGAGGGCACTGGCGTGTGACACGTGCATCTGCATTATTAATTTGCGTTAAAAAAAAAATCATATGCATTAACACATTAACATTGACAGCACTAAAATAAACTAGATTAGACAACCTTATTTTCATTATACATGTATGAATACAGATTCGAAATACAGTTTAGCATCTAATCAGAAGTGCAAATAGCAGAAGGTGCAATATGTACAGTATGTGCAGTATGTACAGTTAAGAGCAGTTATGTGCAGATAAGGGCAGTGTAGAAGTGGGAATAAATATGAGCAGATTGTGTACAAATAAGTTATGGTGGGAATATTTATGTGCAGATTATGTACAAATAAGTTATGGGAGCAGTTATTTACAGATAGGGCAGTGTAAAAGATGGGTATAAATTAGGATTGATTTACAAAAGAACAATGTGCAGATGAAGTATTTTAATATACAAATGTTCTATACTACTGTACATAGACAAATCTAGATATGCAGCTGTAATATGGACATATATACAGGTGTGTGGATATATTAATATATGTATATGCAGATGTGTAGTAGAAGAGGCTATGCTAGGCAAGTGCTATGCAAAGTACTATGCTAAGTGCTATGCTAGGGCATTGGTAGTGTAGTGGTCAAAGAACCTGGCCAGCGTGCAAATTGCCTGAAAATTTGTGGGTTCGAATCCCAGCTGCCACTGTTGTGCCCTTGAGCAAGGCGCTTAACCCTAAGTTGCTCTAGGGGAGACTGGCCCTGAACAATTAATAGTTGACAAGTTGTAAGTCGCTTTGGATAAAAGCGTCTGCTAAATGCATAAATGTAAATGCTATGAATGTATATACAGTAGTGAAGAGAAGTGCAGTGAACAGATTATGCCAGGGTGTAGCGTGAATAGGAAGGGAAGGTTCAGCAGGTGACAGAGTTTAGTAGGATGACAGTGTGGGGAAGAAGCTGTTCCTTAACCTGCTGGTTTTAGCCTGAAGGCTCCTGAAGCACCTTCTGGAGGGGAGGAGCTGAAAGAGTCTGTTGGCTGGATGAGAGGAGTCCCTAAGAATGCACCCAGCGTAGACATCTCTTCTTGTGGACGTTCTTAAGAGCAGGGAGTGGAGTCCCTGTGATGCGTTGGACGGTTTTCACCACCCGCTACAGTGACTTGCGGTCAACGACAGAGCAATTCCCACACCAGACTGTGACATGTTCGGTCTGGATAATCTCTATCGCACAGCGGTAGAAGTTACCCAGGATGTCAGCAGACAGGTGGCTCCTCCTCAGTGTTCTTTAGAAGAAGAGGCGCTGGTGGGCCTTCTTGACCAGGCTGGAGGTGTTGGTTGACCAGGACAGGTTCTCTGAGATGTGGGTCCCTAGGAAGCTGGAGACAGGTTCAACAGCTGTGCAGTTGATATGGATGGGGTCATAAGTGTTTCTCTTCTCCCTCCTGAAGTCCACAATGAGCTCCTTGGTCTTGCTGGTGTTTAGGAGCAGGTTATTGTCAGCACACCATGCAGCTAAGTGCTTTACCTCTGCCCTGTAGTTAGACTCATCATTGCCACTGATGAGTCCAGTCACCGTGGTGCCATCTGCAAACTTTATGATAGAGTTGGGTCCATACATAGACCTGCAGTCATGGTTGAAGAGGGAGTAGAGGAATGGGCTCAGCACACAGCCCTGAGGTGCACCAGTGTTGAGTGTAATGGAGGTGTGTGATGTATATAATTCCCCAAAATAGTCATCCATTGAGAAAAAAAAAGTTGTGCACACACAAGCAAAACTCATGTTCATATATTCACAGAGGTCTATATTGTATGGTATGATACACCATTTGATGGATTTGTACAGATATTTGCATTTCTTATGTCTTCTATGAGAGGTGCCTATACAGAAACATTGTTCTTAAAACGCCTGTATTACTCTACTTCAGAATCAGAGCAAAGGTATCCAAACTTGTGACAAAATCACTTGGCACTTTTCAAGTGGAAAAAGGACTGGTGAAGCTATGCTTCACGTTTACACAATTTAGCAATCGCTTATTTTTTAAATCGGTGAATTCCATAGAAATGTAACATCTGTAACAAATTTGAAGATAAGTTCATGCTACTCAAAAAGTGTTGAGGCAAGAATGCTAAAACTTTATGTCCAAAGCATGTTCATATCAATGTGATGTAATTATGTATGATGACAAATTGTTCCCATTTGTTAATTCACTTTCCTACTGCATGCATCCACAAAAACCAATACAAAGCAGCTGAAATTAAACATCATGTGTGTAAATGTATACCATGGCTATTCTAATCTTCCCTTTGAGTTTCAGTGAACGGAGGCCAGGTCACCAATCACAATTATGGGTAGAAGTTTTCCTATTTTCATCTATGAATGCTGATCTTGAGTGACAAAAAAATCAATTCAAAGCAAAAGCAGCTGAGCTACATTTCCATTCTTTCCAACCGACCAAATACGGCAGTGGGTGAAGGCGATCAGACAGGATGAAGGAGTTCATTTTGTACACTGTTCTGTGGTCAGTATTTCTCAGAATCTGATTAGAATGACAGGACTGTGCAGCGGAGCTACAGCGCCGAAGAAAACGTTGGTGAATGACAGCTCAAGATGCGGAAACACAAACATACCGGAGAGGTAATGTTACCAGAGAGCATGACTACGGCATACACACCCCTGCCGGTAAGCAGATGTGTGCTAAGCTAACTAGCTGTTACGTTTGTTATTTGGGTGTTTAAAACTTGTTGGCCTATTGTGTGCTTTTGGCAACCATGGCAGGTAGTTAAAATTAAATAGAACTTGAAGTTCAGCCCTGCTTCAGTTGCTGCTGGCCAGTAGCCTTCTTACTGTATGTTAGCTTGCTTAGGCCATATAAAACGGATGAATTTGGCGTACAAAAAGTTCATTTTGCCAGTGAGATATTTGGTTTGTAGGTACTAATGAGAAGAGTGCTTACACAGTCGAGGTTGCATTAAGTAGCACTTTTTGTGTGGCAAGTTCATGGGTTTTATATAAGCAAGCTAACATATATTAAGTAGGCTTTTGGCCAGCAGTGGCCAAAAGCCTACTTAATATACTGAAGCAGGGCTGATCGCCCTCACCCATGGCCCAATGATTAACCCACTCTCATCATAGTGAACAGGACATCTGCCGCATTTTTGAAAGGCAAAATATTTGTAAATCACCAGATGTGGGTGATGTAACACTTTCCTGTCTCATGGCCTGTGCTGTCGAACTTGCTCATTTTCAACAGATCACTGGAGCTATGCAAAGTCCCCTCATGCTTCAGAGGATCCACCATCATTCCAGTCCCAAGAAGCCCACCATCACTGGACTGAATGACTACAGACCTGTGGCCTTGACTTCAGTTGTCATGAAGTATTCTGAGTGCCTAGTGCTGACCTTAAAAAACATCACAGGTCACCAGCTGGACCCCATGCAGTTTGCTTACAGGGCAAACATGTCAGTGGATGATGCAATGAACATGGGACTGCTCTTCATTCAGCAACACCTTCATCAGGCAGGGGCCTATGCTAAGATCCTGTTTGTGGACTTCAGCTCGGCATTCAACACTGTAATACCTCTTCATCACCAAATTCTCTCAGCTCACTGTATCTCCTGCCATCTGTCAGTGGATCTCCATCTTTCTGACTGACAGGAGTTGGCATGTGTGGCTGAGAGATGTCACATCTGGAACAAGGACAATCAGCACTGGTGCTCCACAGGGGTGTGTCCTTTCCACTGCTCTTCTCCCTCTACACAAATGACTGGACCTCTAAAGACCCAGCTGTCAAGCTCCTAAAATTAGGTTCATGTTGGATGGTGATGAGTCTGCATTTCAACAAGAGGTTGATAAGTTGGTGCTCTGGTGCAGTCAACATAACCTAGAGCTAAACACTCTAAAAACTCTAAAGTGGAGATGGTTGTGGACTTCAGGAAGCACCCCACAAAGACTGAAAGATTGCAGCAGGGCACCTATGCAGCAGGGCACCTATGCAGCAGGGCACCTCTGCAGCCATTCTGTAGGTGGTGGTGGTGGTGGTGGTGGTGGTGGTTTGGGGAGGGGGGGGGGGGGGTGCTAAATTTTCAGAACAGAGAGATTCGTTAAAATTGTAATTCTCATACATTGTGATCATAAATGATCAGAAAACAAGGCTTTAAGTGTAAAAACTGATTTAATCATATGCCTGGACCAGTGAATCTGTGCGCAAGTCAGCATTGGCTAGAACTTACATTGGCAACTGGCTATTGCAGTCAGAACTGGGAACCGCTTACATTGGAAACAGGCTATTGCAGTCAGGATCTGTACACAAAAGACGTGCACACTCAAAACAAAACTCAAATCAAATGCTTAATAAGAACACTACTCTTCCCTAACGGTATAATTTCTTTGACAAAAATTGTTCTCTTGATTCTTCTTGGTTCTCTTTGTTCTCTTGATCACACGCCTTGGAGTTTTAAGAGGATGCTAGTATGACACGCCCTCCAGATTTCTACTGGTTCTACTAGTCTGTTAACTGTATAAGTATCAACTTGCCATTTGCATTTGTATTCTGAGAGCTTGTGAATTCTGGGGTTTTATTGCCATTTTTGCAGGCCTATTAATGAAACAATTGAGATGATAGTTTTGCTGTCCCATGCGCACCCGTGTTTGGAAGCATGCATATCATATTCTTTGCAATCAGGTCTACATTATCAATATAGTGCACCTGCACTTAAAAGCCCCACTACACCTCTGCATGGATACTGGCCATTTTCTTCTCATTCAAGATGTTGATGATTGATGAATGAAACTTGCATTCCCATGTGAAAATTGGAAAATGTTTAGCCATCATTGTGATTTCTGACCTTGACTTCAATTCAGTGAAATTCAAAGGGAAACTGATACACAGGATATCACTTGCAACACCTGATTGTCGAGTTTTGTCTGTCTTGTGTAGGTTTTGCGATGCAATAAGAAAGTAAATTGTGAAATGTTACAGATGTGACACAATTGTAACACATTATTGAAGTATTTAAAAGTAACAAACGTTGAAAATGTGTTCATCACATTACATTGATATGAACATGCTTTGCAGATGAAGTTTGAACATTCTTGCCTAAACACTTTTGGAGTAGTGTAGACTTAACCTCAAATTTGTTATGGATGCGACATTTGAGTGGGATTCACAGACTTCAAAAACAAATGGTTTTGAAATGACATAAACGGAGTAAACTATAGCTTTAGCATCCCTTTGTCATCTTGGAAATTGACAAGTTCTGTAATTTGAAAAAATGAATTCATTTGTATTGTTTTAAAGTTGGTCCACTTCAGTCCTAATGTTGATGTAGTGCAAAATAGGCATTTTCAAATTTAAAAGCAATGTTTCTGTATTCATGGAGGATGTAAGAATGTTTTTCATGTTGTCAAGAATGACTTTTGCATGGAATGGGCCATACATACATACATACATATATGTGTGTGTGTGTGTGTGTGTATACACTTTTATATATATATATATATATATATATATATATATATATATATATATATATACATTAGCACATATCAACTTGTGATTAATGTAAAAAATGTGCGTTATTCAACACAAATCATGCAGATGCAGATGTCACACTTCACACCAGCGCCCTCCTCGCTTTGACACACAATTGACATAAACATGGTTGGCACAGAAAGTCTCCAGCTGCTGCAAACTACTGCCAAATTCACAGTAAATGGAGTCTTTTCTCTCTCTTTTCTCCTCTAGGGTAATGTCAAGTGTAGAAGTCACTACACAGTCCAGTATGTGCAAGGCCCGTTCAAAAACAGCTGTTTTGTGTTTATCTAAAGGTTGATTGCAACTGTGCTGCGCACTGATGTGAGATGGCAAAGAAATCACAGTAGACCTAGTCTGTAGTCTAGGATGCGTGTAACAGGGCCTCATAGTATATGGGGCGTAACAGGGCCTCATAGTATAAGGTACAGAAGCCTTTATCACACTGAATTATCAAAGCCTCCCACACACATTGAAGCCAGACTTGTACTGTTGCGCCATTCTGAGGCTGGTTCTGGCACTGCATCAGTAGTGCCGACTAGCTTAGCATAAGCTTAGTATATCATTGAACTTGGAGCATTAGCATAGGCCTAGCAATGCAATGGACCTATAGCATTAGCATAAGCCTAACAGTGCAATGAACCTGTAGCATTAGCATGAGCCTAGCACTGCATTGGACCTGTAGCATTTAAATGAGCCTAGCACTGTGTTGGACCTGTAGCATTAGGTCAGTGTGAGCCTAGTATTACACTGAACCTGTAACAATGGCTGAAGTCTGTAGCTTAGCATAGATAAGTTATTATTATTACTGCTATTGCTAGCATTGTGTCACTGCTGCTGCCTCAGATTGCCATGTGCTGCACGACACAATTGAGTGCAGAGACATGGTATACGCTTTGAGATAACCTGAAATAGCTCTGAATACCTGTCCTACACACACACTGAACCAAACACACACACACACACATCCACACACCAATGGCCCCAGTCCAGCGCTAATGTGCCAAGTGCTGCAGTTAATCGCCATGGCATCAGGCAAAGACAAACAACTGCACCACTAGAGGTTAACAAACTTGACACAAAAAATGAGCACTGGATCTGTGATACATACACACACACGCAGACACACACACACACACACACACACACAAGATGACCACTAGACCAAAAGAGAGGATGAGGGGCGAAGGGACCCCTGCTTGAGTTACCGTGGCAATGAAGGCTAATGGCTGAGAGGAAGTGTGGTGGTTACCATAAGTAGCTTTTCAGCAGACCACAACACTCATCGCTAAACTCAATATCACACACACGTGTGTGTGTGTATGTGTACAAAAGGCAGGCACACTCAACATCATGTGCATGTGTGTGTGTATTTGAGAAAGCAAGAGGACGGGATATTAGTCTGTTGCCCAATGGACTCCGCAGGGTCCTGCACTGGCCCATTACCCAGAGTTCCACGGGGCTGGTCTGTTAGTCGCCTCACAGATTAATGACCAACCTCTTCACTCACACTCTCTCTCACAAGCACAAGCACACACACTCATTCTGTCTTTCACACACACACATACACACACACATTCACTCTTCCAGCATGCACTATTAACTGCCACAACTACACTCCCACACACACTCTGCCCTGACCACACACACAACTACACCACCACATACACACTGTCCTGACCACACACACAACTACACCACCACATACACACTGTCCTGAGTACACACACAGGTACACCACCACATACACACTGTCCTACACCACCACACACACTCTGCCCTGACCACACACACAACTACACCACCACACACACTCTGCCCTGACCACACACTGTCCTACACCACCACACACACTCTGCCCTGACCACACACACAACTACACCACCACAGACACTCTGCCCTGACCACACACACAACTACACCAGCACACACACACTGCCCTGAGTACACACACAACTACACCACCACACACACTCTGCCCTGACCACACACACAACTACACCACCACAGACACTCTGCCCTGACCACACAAACAACTACACCACCACACACACACTGCCCTGAGTACACACACAAATACACCACCACACACACACTGTCCTGACCACACACACAACTACACCACCACACACACACTGTCCTGACCACACACACAACTACACCACCACATACACACTGCCCTGACCACACACACAACTACACCACCACATACACACTGCCCTGACCACACACATGCACAGACACACAACTACACTACACACACTGCCTTTACCACATACACACACACACACACACACACACACACACACACACACACTGCCCTGACCACACACAGGTGCAAACACACACACAACCATACTCCACTCACCACCTTTAATACACACTCACTCCCATCTAACAACCACACCATGCACCTAGCACCCACACCACACACACACACGGCCCTGACTACACACATGTACACACACACACACAACCACACCAAACACACATTGCCCTGACCACACCTATGCACACACACACACACACACAATGCCTTGACTACACACATGCACACACACACACCTTGACCACACATGTGCACGCACACACACACTGCCCTGACCACACACATGTGCACACACACATGTGCACGCACGCACACACACACGCACACTCACACACATTGTCCTGACCACACATATGTAAACACACATACTGCCCTGAACGTACACAATCACACCACACAAAGTCAAAGTCAAAGTCACTTTTATTGTCAATTTCTTCACATGTACTTGACATACAAAGGAATCGAAATTACGTTTCCCACTATCCCATGCGTGTACGTGGACACCACTGCCCTGACCACACACATGCACTGACACACACACACACACACACACACAGCCCTGACCACACACATGCACTGAAACACACACACACACACTGCCCTGACCACACACATGCACTGACACACACACACACACACACACACACACAGCCCTGACCACACACATGCACTGAAACACACACACACACACTGCCCTGACCACACACATGCACTGACACACACACACACACACACACAGCCCTGACCACACACATGCACTGAAACACACACACACACACTGCCCTGACCACACACATGCACTGACACACACACACACACACACACAGCCCTGACCACACACATGCACTGACACACACACACACACACTGCCCTGACCACACACATGCACTGACACACCACACACACACACAGCCCTGACCACACACATGCACTGACACACACACACACACACACACACAGCCCTGACCACACACATGCACTGACACCACACACACACACTGCCCTGACCACACACATGCACTGACACACACACACACACACACACACACACAGCCCTGACCACACACATGCACTGACACACACACACACACACTGCCCTGACCACACACATGCACTGACACACACACACACACAGCCCTGACCACACACATGCACTGACACACACTGCCCTGACCACACACATGCACTGAAACACACACACACACACACTGCCCTGACCACACACATGCACTGACACCACTGCCCTGACCACACACATGCACTGACACACACACACACACACTGCCCTGACCACACACATGCACTGAAACACACACACACACACACACAGCCCTGACACACACATGCACTGACACACACACACACACACTGCCCTGACCACACACATGCACTGACACACACACACACACACAGCCCTGACCACACACATGCACTGACACACACTGCCCTGACCACACACATGCACTGAAACACACACACTGCCCTGACCACACACATGCACTGACACCACTGCCTGACCACACACATGCACTGACACACACACACACACACAGCCCTGACCACACACATGCACTGACACACACACACACACACACAGCCCTGACCACACACATGCACTGACACACACTGCCCTGACCACACACATGCACTGAAACACACTGCCCTGACCACACACATGCATTGACACACACACACACACACAGCCCTGACCACACACATGCACTGAAACACACACACACACACTGCCCTGACCACACACATGCACTGACACACACACACACACACACACTGCCCTGACCACACACATGCACTGACACACACACACACACACTGCCCTGACCACACACATGCACTGACACACACACACACACACACAGCCCTGACCACACACATGCACTGACACACACTGCCCTGACCACACACATGCACTGAAACACACACACACTGCCCTGACCACACACATGCACTGACACACACACACCACACACAGCCCTGACCACACACATGCACTGACACACACTGCCCTGACCACACACATGCACTGACACACACACACACACACACAGCCCTGACCACACACATGCACTGACACACACTGCCCTGACCACACACATGCACTGAAACACACACACACACACTGCCCTGACACACACATGCACTGACACACACTGCCCTGACCACACACATGCACTGACACACACACACACACACAGCCCTGACCACACACATGCACTGACACACACACACACACACACACACCCCTGACCACACACATGCACTGAACACACTGCCCTGACACACACATGCACTGAAACACACTGCCCTGACCACACACATGCACTGACACACACACACACACACACCTACCACACATGCACTGAAACACACACACACACACTGCCCTGACCACACACATGCACTGACACACACACACACACACTGCCCTGACCACACACATGCACTGACACACACACACACACAGCCCTGACCACACACATGCACTGACACACACTGCCCTGACCACACACATGCACTGAAACACACACACACACACACTGCCCTGACCACACACATGCACTGACACACACACACACACACACACAGCCCTAACTATTTAGTGTGTTTATGTGCTGTCAACTATGTGCTGAATTCCACATAGTTGACAGAAACACCAGAAGAGTGTGGGTGTAGCTCAGTGACATGAACACCAGAGGTGAGTGTATGTAGAGTGTGTGTGTGTAGCTCAGTAACAGGTGGCCAGGAGAGTGTGTTTGTAGAGTGTGTGTGTAGAGTGTGTGTGTAGAGTGTGTTTGTAGAGTGTGTGTGTAGAGTGTGTTTGTAGAGCGTGTTTGTAGAGCGTGTTTGTAGAGCGTGTGTGTAGAACGTGTGTGTAGAGTGTGTGTGTAGAGCGTGTGTGTAGAGTGTGTGTGTAGAGTGTGTGTGTAGAGTGTGTTTGTAGAGTGTGTGTGTAGAGTGTGTTTGTAGAGTGTGTGTGTAGAGTGTGTGTGTAGAGTGTGTTTGTAGAGTGTGTGTGTAGAGCGTGTTTGTAGAGCGTGTTTGTAGAGCGTGTTTGTAGAGCGTGTGTGTAGAGCGTGTGTGTAGAGTGTGTGTGTAGAGTGTGTTTGTAGAGTGTGTGTGTAGAGTGTGTGTGTAGAGTGTGTTTGTAGAGTGTGTGTGTAGAGTGTGTTTGTAGAGTGTGTGTGTAGAGTGTGTGTGTAGAGCGTGTTTGTAGAGTGTGTGTGTAGAGTGTGTGTGTAGAGTGTGTTTGTAGAGTGTGTTTGTAGAGTGTGTTTGTAGAGTGTGTGTGTAGAGTGTGTTTGTAGAGTGTGTTTGTAGAGTGTGTGTGTAGAGTGTGTGTGTAGAGTGTGTTTGTAGAGTGTGTGTGTAGAGTGTGTGTGTAGAGTGTGTTTGTAGAGTGTGTTTGTAGAGTGTGTGTGTAGAGTGTGTGTGTAGAGCGTGTTTGTAGAGTGTGTGTGTAGAGTGTGTGTGTAGAGTGTGTTTGTAGAGTGTGTTTGTAGAGTGTGTGTGTAGAGTGTGTGTGTAGAGTGTGTTTGTAGAGTGTGTGTGTAGAGTGTGTTTGTAGAGTGTGTGTGTAGAGTGTGTGTGTAGAGCGTGTTTGTAGAGTGTGTGTGTAGAGTGTGTGTGTAGAGTGTGTGTGTAGAGTGTGTGTGTAGAGCGTGTTTGTAGAGTGTGTGTGTAGAGTGTGTTTGTAGAGTGTGTGTGTAGAGTGTGTTTGTAGAGTGTGTGTGTAGAGTGTGTGTGTAGAGTGTGTTTGTAGAGTGTGTGTGTAGAGTGTGTGTGTAGAGTGTGTTTGTAGAGCAGTGATTCTCAAACTTGTTCTGTCATTCCCCACTTTAGTAGCGTAAGAAATTTCAATTCAGTTCAGTTCAATTCAGTTTTATTTCTACAGCACCTTCTACAGAAGGAGCACCCAAGAGCAACAGGGCCAAGGAAAAACTCCCTTATGTTTAGTTAGTCTAGGACAGTAGTTGTCAAACTGGGTACGAGTACCCCTGGGGCTACTTGGATCAATTCAAGGGGGTACACAAAAAAAGTCTGTGAATAGATTCTCAGGTCTCACCGACATGAAGTTCAGGTACAGACTATACGTGGACAAAGATCTTGCACTCAAATTGTCCCCAATACAACGCAATTGCCACTACATGGTAGCCTGTATATCAATATGAGTTCACATTTGTATATGCAGCAATAATTAGAAAAATATGAATTATAATAGCAGTCTGTCTATGGTGCAGGGGGGACGTGGTAGGACATAGAATGTCTCAGGGGGTACATGGCAGTTAAACGTTTGGGAACCACTGGTCTAGGAAGAAACCTTGGGCAGATCCACGACTCAAGGGGCCAACCCAACTGCCAGGGGTCATGCAGGAAAATTACAATCGGTATTAACCATGATAGACTACAAGTTGCATAACATTACATGGTAGTCAGTCCATAGGTGGTTATCAGGAATTATGGCTGGGCAGTGTAGCAGTGGCCAGACATAGTGTTAAACTCAAGGAGTGAGATGGCTCATGAGGGTAACAATACGGGTCCATTTGACAGTGCCATTGTGAGGGGGGTCAGTGACAAAGCCTCAGGGAAGGGGAGTCGGTCCTGGCATTGGTCAGTGACTGCCATGCCTCACAACTGGGGGCAACAGCAGAGGCAGTCCCTCCCAAAAGACCCATGAGAAGTGATGATTTGCCAGCACCATCCCTAACTATGGGAAACAGTAAAGAGGAAGGTTTTAAGTCTAGACGTAAAGCTATTAAGTTATTAAGTCCGCTTGTCAGATGTGTGTGTGTGTGGGGGGGATTATTCCACAGGAGGGGCGCATGGTAACAAAAGGCTCTCCCTCCTATTGTAGATTTTGATATTCTTCTCAGGGTTCTAGGAGGGTGGTAAGGGACAAGTAAGTCTTTAATATATGTTGGAGCATGGCCATTGAGGGCTTTGTAGGTTAGGAGGAGTATTTTAAAATTGATTCGACTTTTAATGTAAGGAAGCAAGGATAGGAGAGATATGTTCATATTTTTTAGTCCTGGTGAGTGTTCAGGGTGTGGCATTTTGTATTAGCTGTAGGGTTTTGATACAGGTATTCCTACACCCAGAGAACAGAGCATTGCAGTAATCGAGCCTGGAAGTAATACATGCATGTAATAATTTTTCAGCATCCTCAAAGGACTGGAACTTTCTAACCTATTCTAGCATGTTTTCATAGGTGGAAAAGAGGTGTTTTTGAAATGTGTTTTACATGACTATTTAGAGAGAGGTCCTGGTCAATAATTACCCCGAGGTCTTTAAATTTTGTGTTACATGACAGTGAAAGGCCACTGAGTAGGTTTTGGTGAAGAGGTAGAATGTTGTTCAGCTGTTTAGGACCGATCATCATAACTTCAGTTTGATCAGAGTTTAAACATAGGAAATTATTAGTCATCCAGGTTTTAATGTCTTGGAGGCAGGCATCAGGTTTAGTCATTGGCATATAGTCATTAGACCTCATGGAAAGGTAAAGCTGGGTATCGTCAGCATAGGAGTGGAAAGTAATACCATGTTTCCTTATAACAGATCCTAAAGGTAACATGTACAGGGAGAACACGATTTAAACCAGGATAATGGAGAGTCTTTGATGCCTATCATGTGTTCAAGCTTGTGTAGTAGGATACTGTGGCCAATAGTGTCGAAGGCAGCACTAAGATCCAATAGGATTAATATTGATATATATCCATTATCAGACAAGATAAGGAGGTCATTGAAGACTTTAACTGGGGCTGATTCTGTACTATGATTAGCTCTGAAGGCTAGAAGGTTTCCTGGGTATTATTTTCATTTAAGAAGCTACAGATTTGCTTAAACACTATTTTTCAAGTATTTTTTGAT
>PYXC01000869.1:0-32500 GCA_015244755.2 Tenualosa ilisha
CATAGGGCTAGCGCACCCATACACATTGAGGGTTAGCATAGGGCTAGCGCACCCATACACATTGAGGGTTAGCATAGGGCTAGCGCACCTGTACACACTGAGGGTTAGCATAGGGCTAGCGCACCTGTACACATGCAGGATTAGCATAGGGCTAGGGCTAGCACACCTGCACGTATAGAGGGTTAGCCTAGGGCTTGCCCAACCGTATGCATAGAGGACTAGTGTAAGGCTAGGGCTAGTACACCCATATGCATAAAGGGTTAGCATAGGGCTAACGCACCCATATGCATAGAGGATTAGCGTAGGGCTAGCGCTCCCGTACGCATAGAGGATTAGTGTAGGGCTAGCACATTTGTATGTATAGAGGATTAGCATAGGACTAGGGCAAGCGCACTCGCATGCATAGAGGGTTAGTGTAGGGCTAGCGCACCTATATGCATAGATGATTAGTGTAGGGTTAGCGCACCTGTATGCATAGAGGGTTAGCGTAGGGCTAGCGCACCTGTACGAATATAGAAAATTAGCATAGGGCTAGGGCTAAAGCACCCATATGCATATAGAGGATTAGCGTAGGCCTAGTGCACATATACATGTAGAGGGTTAGCCTAGGAATAGGGACCCATACACATATAGAGGCACAGTGTAGGTTTAGGCTTTTTACAAATAGTCTCTCTTATCTTCCTCCACTATCCACTATACTTTATCTTTGATGGAAAAGATCATGGGGTCAAGGAAAGACATAAAGATGAATTCATGAGTCAAGAGGCTGAAGACATTTCACCTTTCATCCAAAAGGCTTCTATAGTTCTGACCCGATGGTGGAGAACCAGGAGGTATATCTCTGGACCACTGTGGGTGGAGCTGTAATTTGTAGACCACACCCCTCATCATGTGACAATGGGTCACATGGGTCACATTAACACAAGTTCATTTGTGAATTGGAGTGAGTCATTATGAGCACAGGATCCAGGGTCCCTGAGGATGCTGTGCGCCTGGCATAGACATCTCTTCTTATGGACGTCCTCAGTAGCAGGGAGTGAAGTCTTTGTGATGACTTGCAATGACTTGAGGTCAGCGGCAGAGCAATTCCTATACCAGACTGTGACACAGTTGGTCAGGGTGCTCTCCTTCGCACAGCTGTAAAAGCTCCACAGGATGTCAGCAGACAGGTGGTTCTTCTCCAGTGTTCCTAAGAAGAAGAGGCGCTGATAGGCCTTCTTGACCAGGCTGGAGGTGTTGGTTGACCAGGACATGTTCTCTGAGATGTGGGTCCCCAGGAATTTGAAGCTGGAGACAAGTTCAACAGTCATGCTGTTGATATGGATGGGGTCATGAGTGTTTTCTTTTCCCCCCTGTCCACAATGAGCTCCTTGGTTTTGCTGGTGTTCAGGAGCAGGTTATTGTCAGCGCCAGGCAGCTAAATGCTTTACCTCTGCCCTGTAGTCAGACTCATCTTTGCCACTGATGAGTCCAATCACTGTGGTGTCAACTGCAAACTATATGATGGCATTGGATCCATACATAGGCCTGCAGTCATGGGTGAAGAGGGAGTAGAGGAACGGGCTCAGCACACAGCCCTGAGGTGCACCAGTGTTGAGTGTGATGGAGGTGGAGCTGTTGTGGTCTGACCTAACATGCTGGGGGCTGTTGGTCAGAAAGTCCATTATCCAGTTGCAGAGGGAGGTACTGATTCCAAGATCCTCAAGTTTTGTGATTAACTTGGAGGGGATGACTGTGTTGAATGCTGATGGGTAGCCTCAAGTTCTTAGTGCCTTTTTGATGTGTGTGTGCTCCTTTTCTTTTCCTCCTGTTTTGGATGGGATGCTGTCCACCTGGTGTTGTATGGGCCTGATGATGCCCAGTTTGTGATCCAAGAGTAGGTATTGGTTGTTGGCTGAAGGTATTGGCTGTTGACTGAACTGATGTGTTTAGTGAAGGCCTCCACTTTCTGGCTTTTGATCTTACACCAAGTGTCCTCCACATCCCTAAACCTGTGTCATCATTTGTCTGTTACATATATTCTGCCTTGAGATCCTATCCCAGGAGGTTTAACTGCTCTTCAACACCAGAGCAGTTCACACACTCTGGATCCTGTGATCATAATGACTTTCACTCCAAATTACGCATTACCTTATGTTAATAGTGACCCATGTGACTCATTGTCACATGATGAGGGGTGTGGTCTACAGATTACAACTCCACCCACAATGCTCCAGAAATGTACCTCCTGATTCTTCATCATCAGGTCAGAACTGAAGTCTTGGATGAAAGGTGAAACATCTCCAACCTCCAAAAAAGAAGTCCAGTTGCATACTTCTTGACTCATGAATTCATCTTTATGTCTTTCCTTGACCCCAAATGTTTTCCATCAAGGTTAAGATAAAGTGGATAGAGGGTTAACGTAGGGCTAGCACACCCACACACATATAGAGGGTTAGCGTAGGGCTATCACACCCATGCACATGTAGAGGGTTAGCCTTGGGCTAGAACACCCACACACATATAGAGGGTTAGCGTAGGGCTATCACACCCATGCACATGTAGAGGGTTAGCCTTGGGCCAGTACACCCATACACATATAGAGGGTTAGGGCTGGGCCAGTACACCCATACACATATAGAGGGTTAGGGCTGGGCTAGCACACCCATACACATATAGAGCGTTAGCGTAAGGCTAGTAGACCCATACACATATAGAGGGCTAGCGTAAGGCTAGCACACCCATACACATAAAGAGGGTTAGCATAAGGTTAGCACACCTATACACATATAGAGGGTTAGCGTATAGCTAGCACACCCATACACATGTAGAGGGTTAGCCTTGGGCTAGAACACCCACACACATAAAGAGGGTTAGCGCTGGGCTAGCACACCCATACACATATAGAGGGTTAGGGCTGGGCTAGCACACCCATACACATATAGAGGGTTAGCATAAGGCTAGCACACCCATACATGTAAAGAGGGTTAACATAGGCCTAGTACCTTTTATAGTATCTTCTTAATGAATCACCTTATATGAGATTGACTTTGCAGACCCCAGAATAATGAATATCAGAATAATGTTGTGTGTGTGTGTGTGTGTGTGTGTGTGTGTGTGTGTTTTGAAGAGTTTGACGACCTGCCCCTTACAGCGGGGAAGACTGACATGGCAACTATAACAAAGGTGATGCAACTACCAGGGTCTGGTCTGGAGATACGAGACCGCATGTGGCTCAAGATCACCATAGGCAACGCCGCCATAGGTCAGTTTGTGCGTGTGTGTGTGTGTGTGTGTGTGTGTGTGTGTGTGCATGCACGCATGTGACTCAATATCACCATAGGCAACGCCGCCATAGGTCAGTGTGTGTGTGTGTGTGTGTGTGTGTGTGTGTGTGCATGCATGTGGCTCTAGATCACCAGTGGCAACATCACCATAGGTCAGTGTGTGTGTGTGTGTGTGTGTGTGTGTGTGTGTGTGTGTGTGCATGCATGTGGCTGAAGATCACCATTGGCAACAGTGCCATAGGTCAGTGTGTATGTGTGTGTGTTGATCAACAGAGGGTCAGTCAAATAATTGCGTGTGTGTGTATGTGCGTGCGTGTGTTCGTGTGTGTGTGTGTGTGTGTGTGTGTGTGTGTGTGTGTAGGAGCTGAGGTAGTGGACTGGTTGTACTCTCGAGTGGAGGGTTTTAAAGATCGACGTGAAGCCCGTAAATACGCCAGCAGCCTGCTGAAGCACGGATACCTCAGACACACCGTCAACAAGATCACCTTCTCAGAGCAGTGTTATTACACCTTTGGGGACCTGTGTCAGAGTAAGTGCACACACACACACACACACACACACACACAGCAGCCTGCTGAAGCACGGCTACCTCAGACACACCGTCAACAAGATCACCTTCTCAGAGCAGTGTTATTACACCTTTGGGGACCTGTGTCAGAGTAAGTGCACACACACACACACACACACACACACACACACACACACACACACAGCAGCCTGCTGAAGCACGGATACCTCAGACACACCGTCAACAAGATCACCTTCTCAGAGCAGTGTTATTACACCTTTGGGGACCTGTGTCAGAGTAAGTGCACACACACACACACACACACACACACACACACACACACACACGCACACACACACACACACACACAGCAGCCTGCTGAAGCACGGATACCTCAGACACACCGTCAACAAGATCACCTTCTCAGAGCAGTGTTATTACACCTTTGGGGACCTGTGTCAGAGTAAGTGCACACACACACACACACACACACACACACACACACACACACACACACACACGCCTGCTGAAGCACGGATACCTCAGACACACCGTCAACAAGATCACCTTCTCAGAGCAGTGTTATTACACCTTTGGGGACCTGTGTCAGAGTAAGTGCACACACACACACACACACACACACACAGCAGCCTGCTGAAGCACAGCTACCTCAGACACACTGTCAACAAGATCACCTTCTCAGAGCAGTGTTATTACACCTTTGGGGACCTGTGTCAGAGTAAGTGCACACACACACACACACACACACACACACACACACACACACACACAGCAGCCTGCTGAAGCACGGATACCTCAGACACACCGTCAACAAGATCACCTTCTCAGAGCAGTGTTATTACACCTTTGGGGACCTGTGTCAGAGTAAGTGCACACACACACACACACACACACACACAGCAGCCTGCTGAAGCAGAGCTACCTCAGACACACTGTCAACAAGATCACCTTCTCAGAGCAGTGTTATTACACCTTTGGGGACCTGTGTCAGAGTAAGTGCACACACACACACACACACACACACACACAGCAGCCTGCTGAAGCACGGCTACCTCAGACACACTGTCAACAAGATCACCTTCTCAGAGCAGTGTTATTACACCTTTGGGGACCTGTGTCAGAGTAAGTGCACACACACACACACACACACACACACAGCAGCCTGCTGAAGCACGGCTACCTCAGACACACTGTCAACAAGATCACCTTCTCAGAGCAGTGTTATTACACCTTTGGGGACCTGTGTCAGAGTAAGTGCACACACACACACACACAAACACAAAAATGTATCGAACCAACAATCGTTGCCAGTGGTTGGCAATGATCAAGCACATGATTACTAATCGTTCTTTATTATTGCTGTTATTACTTATTCTGCAAACGTGTTCTTTATTCTGTGTGCATTCTGCCGTGTGTGTTCATGTTCTGTTCCTGGAGAGCACACCACCACATGTGTCATTCTGTGACGTGATTCTGCCCAGTCCAGTCAACTAAGGCTGATTTTGATTGAAGGTTCTATCGCTCAGCCCTTAGTCATGATCAAAAGCAATATCAGCCAACACAGAATAGTATATCATGATCAAAGTTTTGGCCCATCCCTACATACACACACACATTCACACTCACTCACACACACACACACACACACACACAAACATGCACACGCATTTGCTGCATAATTTTCTACTGCAGTTCCATGGAATGAAGTATCATTTGGGAAGACTGACCAGACTGAAAGTTGAGCACATGAAGGACCTAAATAACAGATTGCAAATGACTGCTTGTTTAACACTTTAGAGTGACTCAAGCAGTGATCTTGGATGCCTAAATGCTTTGCTGTCAAGACTTTTACTGGCATTAGTGACAGTAGTGATCAGTCATGGATAAACAGCAGAGAAACAGCAGAGAATTGGACACCAGCAGTTTCATGGATGTGCAGAAACATTTTCTGTTTGTTCAAAGTGATGAGAAGTTGCTTCCTAATGTGTACAAGGGACAAGATGGTATGGAGCTAAAACTAGTTTTGAGATTTTCAGTTCTCATGTGGGAAAAGCACCCAAGTAAATGGACTGCATTTATATAGCGCTTTTCTACTCCTGCAAACACCCGAAGCTTTACAACGTATGCCCCGTATTCACTCATATACATTCACACACCGGGGGAGGAGGCTGCCATGCAAGGTGCCAACCTGCCACCGGGAGCAATCTGGGGTTCAGTATCTTGCTCAAGGACACTTCGATAGGGCCAGGCGGAGCAGGGCTCGAACCTGCACCTCGACGTACACGGGCCAGGTATTTTAAGGTGGAGATGTACACTGGTCAGGTGTTTTAAGGTGGAGATGTACACTGGTCAGGTATTTTAAGGAGATGATGTACACTGGTCAGGTATTTTAAGGAGATGATGTACACTGGTCAGGTATTTTAAGGTGGAGATGTACACTGGTCAGGTATTTTAAGGTGGAGATGTACACTGGTCAGGTATTTTAAGGTGGAGATGTACACTGGTCAGGTATTTTAAGGAGGTGATGTACACTGGTCAGGTATTTTAAGGAGGTGATGTACACTGGTCAGGTATTTTAAGGTGGAGATGTACACTGGTCAGGTATTTTAAGGTGGAGATGTACACTGGTCAGGTATTTTAAGGTGGAGATGTACACTGGTCAGGTATTTTAAGGTGGAGATGTACACTGGTCAGGTATTTTAAGGTGGAGATGTACACTGGTCAGGTATTTTAAGGTGGAGAGGTACACTGGTCAGGTATTTTAAGGTGGAGATGTACACTGGTCAGGTATTTTAAGGTGGAGATGTACACTGGTCAGGTATTTTAAGGTGGAGATGTACACTGGTCAGGTATTTTAAGGTGGAGAGGTACACTGGTCAGGTATTTTAAGGTGGAGATGTACACTGGCCATGAAGAGGAAGACAAGGCCATGTTGACTCAGTGATGCGGCATTTAAACAAGTAGTTTTGAGAACTTCACCCTCCCTCTGTCTCTCTATCCTCAGATCTGGCCTCACTGAGTCTGAATGAAAGTTGTGGTAGTGGGGGGGTCCCAGCTCAGGACAGGCTGGCCCCTCTGCCGCCTCCGTCCACCAACCCCTGGCCCCTGGGGGGGCAGCCCTTCCCCTACCCCCCCTACTCCACAGCACCCCCTACCTTCCCCCCAGGATATAGCTTCCACAGTGCCAGCCCAGGCCACAACAGTGAGGGTAAGGATCTGTGTGTGTGTGTGTGTGTGTGAGAGAGAGAGAGAGACAGAAAGAGGGCAAGAGGATGCAAACAGAGGACACCCTGACTGGTCACGTAACTGCACACGTGTGTGTGTGTGTGTGTGTGTGTGTGTGAGTGTGAGACACTGTGACTAGTCATAACTGCACAGTTATGGAAGAGTTTATGGAATGTCACCTCAGCTCATCTGACAGCTGTTCATTCATTCATTTGTTCAGTCATTCAATCATTCATTCATTCATTTGTTCATCCCCACTCACATTTCTCTTCTTTATCCTTTCCTCTCCTTCTCTTCTCTTCTCTTCTCTTTCTCTCTCTCTCTCTCTCTCTCTATATAGCAGGTAGGGTACACATATTCATTGTTAATTAGCAGCTTATTAGCATGCAAATTAGTAAGATACTAGCCATTTGTTAGTCATTACAAATCACTTATTAATACCTTATTCCTGATGAGCTTATTCCATAGTAAACCATATAATTCATAGTTAGTAAGTTAGTTGTTGTATATGAATTATGATCTTAATATGCTTTGGTTAGTGTGGGGCTTATAGCAGTAGTACAACAGGAACAGTTATTCTCCTTCAGTGATATTTAGAAAAGATGGTCTGTTCATATGAGACAAAAAACAAAACTACAAGTGCCTAATATCCAAATAAGATATAATAATTACTGAGCAAACGATATAGAGCTCATAATTCATATACAACAACTAGCTTACTTACTATGAATAAGCAGTAATTAGGAGTTTCTATTGAAGCTCCTGTAGTATAAGGTATTAATAGGTGACTTGATAAATGACTGGTATGTTATTCATTTGCATGGTAATAAGCAATACTGGGGAGTATGTGTACCCTAATCTAAAGTGTTATCGTATATACATATATATCCTCCATCTTACTAACCTGTCTAAATGTTCAGCTTTTGGTGGTGTGGTAAGTGTGTGTGTGCATGCATGGTATGTGCATATGTTTATGTGTGTGTGTGTATGTGTGTGTAAGTGCATGTGAGTGTGTGTGTGTGTGTAATGGTGTTATTCTCTCTGTTGGTTATGGCAGACTGATGAGGAAGTAACTCAAGTGCCAAAGTGTCTGGTAAGACAGACGTACTTTCTCTCTCTTTATCTTTCTTGCTCTCTTTATCTTTCTTTCTCTCTCTCTATCTTTCTTTCTCTCTCTCTATCTTTCTTTCTCTGTCTCTATCTTTCTTTCTCTCTCTCTATCTTTCTTTCTCTCTCTCTATCTTTCTTTCTCTCTCTTTATCTTCCTTTCTCTTTATGCTTTATTGGCATGGCTCAGTTAAGCAGTGTTGCCAAAGCTGACGTATTACTGAAACAAACAGGAACAGCATCTATTTTAGCTGACGTATTACTGAAACAAACAGGAACAGCATCTATTTTAGCTGACGTATTACTGAAACAAACAGGAACAGCATCTATTTTAGCTGACGTATTACTGAAACAAACAGGAACAGCATCTATTTTAGCTGACGTATTACTGAAACAAACAGGAACAGCATCTATTTTAGGGGAAAATGAATGAATAAAAAATAAAAGAAAAGGTGAAAAACAAAAGAAACTTATAGGAATGTTCTAGAAATAAATAAATAAATAAAATCTAGGCGTAGATTTAAAAGGAAACTTAAATAACTAGAAAATAATAATAACTTGAATAGTATATTGTCATGAGTCTACCATGAGCTGTGCCACATTATCAAGAGTCTCACTTTACATTTTAGATACTTTTACTTGTAGTTCACTTTAGATTTTTTATATATTTACAGCTAAACCATTGATATATAAGTTAAACAGTAGTGGCCCCTTAGACCTGCTTGAACATCTGTTATTATCCTGTGTGGACATCACACACACACACACACATCTGACATCTGTTATTATCTGTCATCCTGTGTGGACATCACACACACACACATCTGACATCTGTTATTATCTGTCATCCTGTGTGGACATCACACACACACACACACATCTGACATCTGTTATTATCTGTCATCCTGTGTGGACATCACACACACACACACACACACACATCTGACATCTGTTATTATCTGTCATCCTGTGTGGACATCACACACACACACACACACACACACACATCTGACATCTGTTATTAGCAGACATCTTTCATCATGTTGTATATTTGCCCTCCGATCAGCTTCAATAATAGACCATCCAGCCAAATTGAGCCAAACGCCTTTTTGTCATCTAGAAAACCAGCAAATATGTTCCCTTTATTTCTCTCTCTCTCTTCTCTTTTTCTTTGTCTCACTCAGCCTATTTTTCCCTCTCTCTCTCTCTCTCTCTCTCTCTCTCTCTCTCTCTCTCTTTCTCTCCCTCTTTTTGACCGGTTTCCTTTAACTCACCCTCCATCTGTTCCTCCATGTTCACACCTTGTTCAATCCTCGTCCCTGCTCCGCACCCTATCCTTGTGTGTGTGCGTGTGTGTGTGTGTGTGTGTGTGTGTGTGTGTGTTTGTTTCTATGTATTATGTTTTGCTTTGCTCTTCTCGCTAAGACACTCTGCCTGCTTGAACATGCACTGATATAACACACACTTTAACACACATTGATGTAACGCACACTTTTAACACACACTAATGTAACACACACTTTAATACAAACTGGTGTAACACACTATAACACAAACCATCTCATGCTGATGTCATCACTGGCGTTAAGTGAAGCTGTGTGAAGATCCAGAGAATCCTGGCGCAGCAGCACGACTCCCTCAGTGCATTTACATGCATTTAATCCAGACTTAATCCAGCACGACTCCCTCAGTGCGTTTACATGCATTTAATCCAGACTTAATCCAGCACGACTCCCTCAGTGCATTTACATGCATTTAATCCAGACTTAATCCAGCACGACTCCTTCAGTGCGTTTACATGCATTTAATCCAGACTTAATCCAGCACGACTCCTTCAGTGCGTTTACATGCATTTAATCAAAACTTAATCCAGCACGACTCCCTCAGTGCGTTTACATGCATTTAATCCAGACTTAATCCAGCACGACTCCCTCAGTGCATTTACATGCATTTAATCCAGACTTAATCCAGCACGACTCCCTCAGTGCGTTTACATGCATTTAATCCAGACTTAATCCAGCACGACTCCCTCAGTGCATTTACATGCATTTAATCCAGACTTAATCCAGCACGACTCCTTCAGTGCGTTTACATGCATTTAATCCAGACTTAATCCAGCACGACTCCTTCAGTGCGTTTACATGCATTTAATCAAAACTTAATCCAGCACGACTCCCTCAGTGCGTTTACATGCATTTAATCCAGACTTAATCCAGCACGACTCCTTCAGTGCGTTTACATGCATTTAGTCCAGACTTAATCCAGCACGACTCCCTCAGTGCGTTTACATGCATTTAATCAAAACTTAATCCAGCACGACTCCCTCAGTGCGTTTACATGCATTTAATCCAAACTTAATCCAGCACGACTCCCTCAGTGCGTTTACATGCATTTAATCCAAACTTAATCCAGCTACTGCCAGTATTCCCACAAAGACTTCAATCTGACTCGTCTCCTTGCCCGAGTATACATGCACAGGAAGGAAATTGAATTCTTGGGCAAAGTGCATTTGACTCTGCAGGTGGCGATAAAGTCCCTTTCTTGTTGGGCTTTCTGCTGGTTGGCCGAGACAATGAACAAAAAATAAACGTGTGTCAATCAACAATGATAGACGCTAAAACATCAAGTGTCAGGATCTATGTTGGAAATCTGAGTGAAGAGATGGCCAACGCTGAAGCACTAGAGGTACATTTCGCACCTTATGTTTAATAGTCTGGGGTGTGTGTCTGCTGCACAAACTAGACCAGCAGTGTTGTTGTTACTGGCGTATGTGTTTTCGTCATCATCTTGGTGTCTTAATCGGACTCTGAGTCGTCCACTTTGGTTCCATCTCAGACAGACTAAGTTGTTTACATGCATTTTAAAAGTTCCATTTTAGTCAGACTAAAGCAAGAGTTAGATTTTCTCTAAGTGCATATGAGTGTGTGTGGACTATTGGAGGGCTGTGGTTTGTGTATGTGTGTGTGTGTGTGTCTATGAGTGTGTGTGGACTATTGGAGGGCTGTGGTTTGTGTATGTGTGTGTGTTTGTGTGTCTATGAGTGTGTGTGGACTATTGGAGGGCTGTGGTTTGTGTATGTGTGTGTGTGTGTGTCTATTAGTGTGTGTGGACTATTGGAGGGCTGTGGTTTGTGTATGTGTGTGTGTTTGTGTGTCTATGAGTGTGTGTGGACTATTGGAGGGCTGTGGTTTGTGTTTGTGTGTGTGTTTGTGTGTCTATGAGTGTGTGTGGACTATTGGAGGGCTGTGGTTTGTGTTTGTGTGTGTGTTTGTGTGTCTATGAGTGTGTGTGGACTATTGGAGGGCTGTGGTTTGTGTTTGTGTGTGTGTTTGTGTGTCTATGAGTGTGTGTGGACTATTGGAGGGCTGTGGTTTGTGTTTGTTTGTGTGTTTGTGTGTCTATGAGTGTGTGTGGACTATTGGAGGGCTGTGGTTTGTGTTTGTGTGTGTGTTTGTGTGTCTATGAGTGTGTGTGGACTATTGGAGGGCTGTGGTTTGTGTTTGTGTGTGTGTTTGTGTGTCTATGAGTGTGTGTGGACTATTGGAGGGCTGTGGTTTGTGTTTGTGTGTGTGTTTGTGTGTCTATGAGTGTGTGTGGACTATTGGAGGGCTGTGGTTTGTGTTTGTGTGTGTGTGTGTGTGTCTATGAGTGTGTGTGGACTATTGGAGGGCTGTGGTTTGTGTTTGTGTGTTTGTTAGTGTGTCTATAAGGCGTTGGAGCGGGTTGCCACTTGTGTGTGTTTGTGTGATATTTTGCCGGTGTGGGTGTGTGGGAGATTTCTTATCTGTATGTGTATTTACATGTAGTCTGTGTGTGTTATGCTTCTCATCTGTGTGTGTGTGTGTGTGTGTGTGTGTGTGTGTGTGTGTGTGTATCCTTGCAGGAAGTCGCAGCAGTGGTTCCAACCCCAGTGTAGGGCGGAGCCAGCGTCTGTTGCCAAGGGAACGGAACTGCCGGTCTCCGGGCAGTGGCAGAGGCAGCCAATCAGTGGCCGGCACACAGGGTGATGGGGGGAGGAGCAATCGCTCTGCCAGTCAGATGAGCCATCGCAGCCACACGCTTAGCCACTCCCACTCCACACATAGCCACTCCCGCTCGGTGCGTAGCCAATCCAATTCTTTCCATGGTCGCCCCAGTTCCTCTCACAGTAACGCCCATTCGTCTCGCAGGAGCCACACCCACTCGCTTCGGAGCCATACCCCTGCCTCATATGACCACGCCCCTTTCTCAAGGCATGCCTCCGTTGCTCCGAGTGAGCGGAGCCACAGCCACGCCTCTTCCTGTGGGCCTCCGGGCCTGCCCCCACCCTATAGCCTGTCTCGCCACTCACACACGCACACACACGCACACGCTCACGCATACACACACGCCCGCACACACAGACATACACCCAAGGGCCCTGTGTGTAGTGGCCCCCCTGGGGCCCCGCCCACGCGAGAGCTGGTCTGCATCCCCCCTGAGCTCACAGGCAGCCGCCAATCATTCCAGTGCGCCGTGGCCAACCCCTGCGAGGTGTTTGTGGATATCATGTGACGTGATGGAGACGAGACACACACACACACACACACACACACACACACATATTCAATCATTCCAGTGCGCCGTGGCCAACCCCTGCAAGGTGTTACACGTTAAACACGCACACTCGCATACATTTACACACATATACATAGCACACATACACACACACACACACACACAGACACACACATATGCTTGTTGTCAAGGCTGACACAGAAGCGAGACTAGACCAGACTGGACTGGAGGATCGCACCCAGATCAGAAGTCACTGTGTTATTCCCATCAGACAACAGCATTAGCGCTGGATGTCACCAGATGTCTGTGTGTGTGTGTGTGTGCGTAACACTTTTGTGTATGGTTCTGATATTAACTTGTGGAAGTGCACTTTTTTTCTGTTGAAGTCAGTGAGTTTAACTCTGTTGGCCAGCATGTAGGGAGAAGCTTATTTAGAGTGATTGAGTAGAATATGGAGTGTGTGTGTTTGTGTGTGTGTGTTCATGATATACCTCAAAGGGGCAGGTGTGCTCTAGTTGACACATCATGTCAGTGTCCAAACACAATTCTCAGTCAGCCCGATTGTGTGTGTGTGTGTGTGTGTGTGTGTGTGTGTGTGTGTGTGTGTGTGTGTGTGTGTGTGTGTGATGTCCACACAGGATGACAATCATATGTTGCCCTCTGCTGGCCAGAAGTGCTTCCTGCACTCCATGTTCATTGTGTTGGAGGAGCCGCTGGACTAAACACGGCTGATCAGGGCAGTCTGAGGAGAAGCACAACACGTCTATACTACACACACACACACACACACACACACACACACACACACACACACATCCAGCCCCAGAGAGAAGCACAGCACTCTGCACTGACACACTCTCCCATGGACACACTAAACACACAGACACAACACACACACAGACATGCACACAGACACACACACATACACACACTCACTCACACAGACTCTCACACACACACGGGCACGCACTCACTCACACACACACACACTCAGCACAGATCTGCTGAAAGTCTGGAGTGTTTTGAATCCCAGCTGTGGATTCACTGAACTAATCATCAGGGATCTACATCTGTGTGTGTGTGTGTTTGTGCTTTTCTGTGGTTAATCATTTGTTGTATGGATGTGGTTATACTGTATGGGGAGAGGGATGGAGGAAGTGACCCAATGTATTTGTGTGTGTATGTCTTGCTCTCTCTCTCTCTCTCTCACTCTACCACACACACACAGCATCTGAGCTCTGCTCTGCTCTGCTCTCTGTCACTGAAGGCCAGTTGTGATATATGTACAGAATATGTCAATAAAGCTGTTCATGAATGAATGGATAAGTTGCAGTGTACAGACGTTAGAGTCTTGATGGTTTTGTAAAATAATCTATTTATTTGCTGCATGTGTCTGAATATAAGGGATTCTCATCTCACTTGGCCGTCGAGAGAGTTTTGTTTTGTATTGTCATGCCAGTTAGCGATCCCTATGCTCAAATAAAAGAGGTTATCTGTGCCATGACACTGTTGTGGAGCCCTGTCTCTTAAACTTCTGCGCCTCAGACAGCCACTGTCATCTATTGCATGTTATGGGTTTACTGTTGCAGTAAGAGACACTGTGTTAAAAATACTTTACATTTTGAAGGAAACACACATTCACAATCATACATTTTGATGAACGCATCACATTATTCAGTTTGATAGGCCTGCTGACCACATACTAGTGAAGTGGAGGGCATTACTCAAGGGTTTCTTCAGCTCTGCTTTTCCACAGGAGAGTAATATGTTTTATTTTTAGGTCGAAGCATGTAATTAATGTATAAAGATTTCAAGTAATTTGGCGGGAATGACTTTAGTATAACAACTTGCACCCTTTTTTTTAGAAGAATCACAACCTGTTTTTGTCTAAGTGAAATTAAATACGTCATATGTTCGCATATAAATGTACATCTTAGTATAAAATAGATAAAACACTGAATGTAATTTCATATTTTGAAAAGTGAGCAGCTGTAAATTGCTCGCAGTTTCATATCTCTGGGAATCATCAGTGGGAATTCACCGATTCCATTCCGGTCCAGTCGGTGGCGGTAGAATGCCACCGTTTGTATCCATCGGCGAGAAAGGCCAAGGAAAACAGGAAGTGATGCATGGCATGGTTCCCCGTGGGCCACACATGCCGACTGTTTTCAAGTCAATGGAACTACTGCCGTTGTGATTTCATTCATGGGACGAGCGTAGTGTTTCAAATCTTTTTTCAAATCATATATTCTCGACATCTTTCCGTGCCATCTAAAAGATCCGTGTAGAAAACATTTAAAACTAAGAAAGTATTGTTAACGTGCGCAAACTAACATCAATCTTGGACACTCATCAGACATCATGGTCCGAGCTCGGAGGTAGGTAATGTAACTTTGCAGGGTTGCATGCCTCTGGTGTCCTAAAGTAATATGTGATGGGCTTAGGTGGATTTGTTTGACTTTGCTTAAAGGTATGCCTGATTTGGCTTGACTTGACTTGTTAGCCCCCACACCTTAATTTCCTTCGGGATCAATAAAGTAACTACACTGGCTGAAGGTCCTTCTGGAGAGCAGTTAATAACCTATAGCACCTGTGGTGCGCTGTGTAACGTTAGTTGCTCTACTGCTTCGTAAACTGTCAAGTCTTGGCGTTCAATCCGTAGAGCGGTGCGGAGGCCGAAGACAAAGAGGACACAGGAGTATGACAGCGATGATCCAGACGCGTACGGGGACATGGAGGTCCCAGACAAGGTGACGTTACCGCTTCGGTTTGTGTTTGAGTCCGTAGACCGTTTACTGCCTAAACAGTGAGGAGGAATGTTGGCTAAATCCACCTTATGTGTTTTACTGTTTGCTATGCAGCGCTCATCCAAGTACATGGAGGATAAAGTCGATGAGTTTCACGACGCGAAGATCTCGGTAAGTTTGCAGCTGGTCACAGCAGCCGGAAGTGAATGAATGTCTGGGTTGTCATGGGGTCATGACTGACTGTTCTGTGCTTTTCTGTGCAGAAACTCCTAGCTGACGGCGTCCAGGAGGAGAGCGACCAGGACCAACTTGACGAGGAGGTAGAGCATCCTCACCATGCCATCTGTGTGTGTGTGTGTGTGTGTGTGTGTGTGTGTGTGTGTGTGAGAGAGAGAGTGAGTAATAGTGGGTTAACTGTGGTCTCTGAAATTGCCTACAGGAGGAGGTCATGCCTTTAGAGGTGCCAGAGTCGGAGGAGGAGGACATGGAGAGTGACCTCGAAGGGAAGAACGATGACGGTAGAGCGGACACGCATTCAGAATACATAGGACTCCACAGACGCACACACCTTATATGATATATTAAAACACACACACACACATATCAGTAAACACAATCTTGTGAACTGCGCTCTCTTGAACCTTCTAGATCTGCCCAGTGACATGGCGTGGGGACACAGGAAGAAGATGTTCTACGACACTGATCTCGTCAGTACCAGTAAGTCCACAACACAAAAACACACACACATATATCACATCAGCACTACTGAGTCCACAACACATAGACACACACACGCACACACACACACATATATATGTATGTATGTGTCACGTCAGCACCAGTAAGTCCACAACACAAAAACACACACATATATCACATCAGCACTACTGAGTCCATAACACACAGACACACACACAGACAGACACACATACACACATACATATGTATGTGTCATGTCAGCACCAGTAAGTCCCCAACTGCTGATTGAGTCACTCCAGTAAATGATGATCTCGACTCGACTCGGCATGCATGTGGTGGGTGGACTCGACATGGTGTGGTTGCTTTTCCATGACAATACGGTACCTCGCCTTGTAGTCTGCCCCGTTGTGTGTGTGTGTTCCTGCCCCGCTGTGTGTGTGTTCCTGCCCCGCTGTGTGTGTGTTCCTGCACTGCTGTGTGTGTGTGTTCCTGCCCCGCTGTGTGTGTGTTCCTGCACTGCTGTGTGTGTGTGTTCCTGCCCCGCTGTGTGTGTGTGTTCCTGCCCTGCTGTGTGTGTGTTCTTCCCTTTCTTCATCCATGGCTGCAACCATATCATACTTGTCACCTAGGCACACGTGTTCTCAAAAGGAGCGCAGAAGCTCAGATTCATGGTTTGGAGTTTTTGGTTTGTCAAGGAATAACCAAACGACTTTCAGAGTTGACCGCACTCAGTCGACTTTGATTGTCACATGTAGATCTGGTGACTCTGTGCCCTCTCCGACCAATCGGGGCTGTCGGCCTGTTGATGTCACACTTTAGTATCGGCTCTGCATGGAGAGAGGTGCTTGTAGAGGGGAGGTCAAAGGAGGTAGAAACCCCCCCCACACACCACACACACACCACTCTCTCACAATCACACACTCACACACACACACACACTCACACACACGCACCTCTCACAATCACACGCCACACACACACACACACTCACACACACGCACACACACTCTCTCACTCTCCCATGACCCTGTGCTCATAGAGGGGAGGTCAAAGGAGGAGGTGGAGGCAGAGGAGCAGGAGGAGGAGGAGGAGGCCAAGAGCATCCAGAGACGTCTAGCAGCCAACCTCAGCGAGGAAGATTATGACCTCAACCTGTTGCAGGTGAGACTGGCCTCACACTGCGTGTGTGTGTGTGTGTGTGTGTGTGTGTGTGTGTGGTGTGTGTGTGTGTGTGTGTGTGGTCACACTGTGCTGCATTTGTATAGACTGCTGCATTTGTGTGTAATGTGCATTGTGTAATAAGAGAGTGTGTGTGTGTGTGTGTCAGGAGTTTGCTGAGGAGGTGACACCAGTGGCGGCAGAGGAGCGGATTGTGTAATAAGAGTGTGTGTGTGTGTGTGTGTCAGGAGTTTGCTGTGGAGGTGACACCAGTGGCGGCAGAGGAGCGGGTTGTGTAATAAGAGTGTGTGTGTGTGTGTGTGTGTGTGTGTCAGGAGTTTGCTGTGGAGGTGGCGGCTGAGGAGGTGACACCAGTGGTGGCAGAGGAGCGGATTGTGTAATAAGAGTGTGTGTGTGTGTGTGTGTGTCAGGAGTTTGCTGTGGAGGTGGCGGCTGAGGAGGTGACACCAGTGGTGGCAGAGGAGCGGATTGTGAAGGACCTGAAGCAGATGTCCCAGAAGGAGAAACTCAAACTCCTCAAGAAGGAGTCACCAGAACTACTAGAGCTTATTCACGACTTCAAGACCAAGGTGACATGCAGACACACACACACACACACACACACACACACACACACACACACACACACACACACACACACACACACACACACACACATAAGCACGCACACACGCACGCACACACACATACGCACACACGCATGCACACACACATGCATGCACACGCACATGCAAGCTTGATCAATTCATTGGAGTGAGGCTTCATGTAGTTTTATGCAATTAGATCCTGTTGATCTCTGATTGGACAAGTCGGTTATTCTAGGTCATCCCCATAGAATATCAGTATAACTAGAGTCGCAGCAATGATCTTTCCCAATTATGACTCAAGCATATTCTGTGCAATGATCTTTCCCAATTATGACTCAAGCATATTCTGTGCAATGATCTTTCCCAATTATGACTCAAGCATATTCTGTGCAATGATCTTTCCCAGTTGCTGCGTCAGAGGTGCTATAATGTGTTTTTTTCTTGGTGTAAATTGAAGTTTCACTTAATCACTTAGGCACTGTTATGATTAGCAACTTTGATGGAATCAAAGTGTGTGTGTGTGCGCGTGTCTAGTCAACAGCGTTTGTGTTTGTGTGTCTAGTTGGTCGTGTGTGTGTAGTTAGAGTGTTGTGACCTCGTGTGTGTGTGTGTTGTAGCTGACTGAGCTGAAAGATGAGATCCAGCCGCTGGTGGAGATGGTTAATGATGGCCGAATCCCTGCTGGTAAGGTGAGATCATACCTGCTGCAGACACCTCACACACCTCATCACACAAACACACACACACACACACACACACACCATACCTGCTGCAGACGCATCACACACCTTATCACCATAGGACCACACACACACACACACACACACACACACACTCATTGTGTCTGTCTCTCCACAGGGGGCAGACTACCTGCGCACCAAACAGCAGCTCTACCTGCAGTAAGTTTGTCTGTTCCTCTTCTTCCTCCTGCTCCTCATAGATAGACAGTCACCTGCAGTCTGTACTCTGTGTGTGTGTGTGTGTGTGGTGTGTGTGTGTGTGTCTGCGTGAGATCTCACTGTCTAGTGCAGGGATCTTTAACTTTATAGGGCCAGGGACCCCTAAGAAAACTTTCCAAGGTCCCCTCATAATCCCAGTATTTAAGCTTCTGTTTGTTCCGTTGGATCCTGTTGGACTTTCTGGCTGAACGCAAAGCAGCACTTTAGGGACTCGTTGATGTTGTTTTTGAAAATGAAAACTAAAAAAACTCATTTCAGGTTTGTGCAGATCTGGATTTTTGTTATAGGCCCTGGAACATTCTGACTGTGTTTTAATGGTGCTTCTCTCATCTTGAACAGTTAGGAACTGGGTCCCCTGCCCTTCAGTGGGCCTATGATGTCCTCTCTGCCCTTACAAATGACTGCAGAGAAGCAAATCATTCACTGAAAGGACAAAAATCGATGGTCGTCTGTTCTTGTAGACCATGTTTTAAAATAGTTCCCAGCAAAATGGCAATTATTTGGTTCGTTTTTTGTTCTGTGAACCAGTTCAAAGCCTGAATTGTGAATACCTGTGAAAATATGTTTGATTGATTTGTCATTTTGTGCTCAGCCTCAATGGTAGATGTTGGACAAATGCAAAAAAACTTAAACAGTCACACAACCCCTTTACCCAGAATATCCAACCCCTTTACCCAGAATATCCAACCCCTTTACCCAGAATATCCAACCCCTTTACCCAGAATATCCAAGAGAGATCTGCTGAAATGCCTGAACCACCAAGGCTGTTTTGCCCTCGGTAACTGATGAACGATCTTTGGTGTAACTGCTGTGCTGGGACTCATGTGGTGGAAAAAAGTCAGTAAGGCTGCTGAACATCATGTGAGACAGCCAGACTTTGCTAATGCTACATAGAAAAACAAGGGCTGCACACCATCAGACACTGAGAATCTCTCTGCATGCATGTAGGGTCTCCCAGGATGGGTCACACACAGGTGATGGGTCACACACAGGTGATGGTTTCAAGGCCTCATGTGCTGGAGCCTCTCTGCATGTGCTATGCCTAGAGAATGTCCTGTGTTCACATACTGTGTGTGTGTGTGTGTGTGTGTGTGTGTGTGTGTGTGTGTGTGTGTGTAGCTACTGCACCAACATCAGTTTCTATCTAGTCCTGAAGGCCAAGCGCATCCCAGCCCACAACCATCCCGTCATCCAGAGACTGGTCACCTACAGAAACGTGAGTCTCTTTCTCTCTCTCTCTCTCTCTCACACACACACACACACACACACTGTCATCCAGAGACTGGTCTCCTCCAGAAACATGAGTCTCTCTCTCTCTCACACACACACACACACACACACACCCTGTCATCCAGAGACTGGTCACCTACAGAAACATGAGTCAGTCACTCACACACACACATATCCACTCCGCAGGCCCAATCACTGCTCCTAGTGTCCGTGTGTGTGTGTGTGTGTGTGTGTGTGTGTCTGATTTCTAACTGTCTCCTCCAGCTGATTAATGACTTGGCTACAGTGGACGCCCAGTTGGCCCCTCAGCTGCGCCAGCTGCTCTCAGGAACTCAGAAACCAGCTGCCACCAAAGCCAGCAGCTCAAACACACACACCAAGGTAGAGTCTCTCTCCCTTTCTCTCTCTCACACACACACACACCAAGGTAGAGTGGCAGAGACACACATGCATGCATGTATGCATGCACACACACACACACACACACACACACACAAGGGGGGGGCCTGGGGTTCAGGAAGGGGTGGGATAAAGGGTGTTTGGGGGGGGGGTGCAGTGTGTATGTGGGAGGGGGGCTGCTGGTGATGATAGTGGCACACACACACACACCAAGGTAGAGTGTGTTTGTGTGGCAGTAGAGTGCAGTTGGATCACTTGAAGTGTGTGAGGAGTAGAAACGTGCTGTCGGTGTTGGAAGTGTGTTTCTCAAAGCTCGCTGTGTGTGTGTGTGTGTGTGTGTGTGCGTGTGTGTGTGCGTGTGTGTGTGTGTGTGTGCGTGTGTGGCAGCAGTCAGAGGCCGAGAGAGCGGACGTGTCGGAGGCTTCTGAATCAGACCTGGATGAGGAGGCAGCACTGGAGTTCTACAGAGGGTTGGAGCAGGGACTGAAACGCAAGCACCGCACCACAGCGCCCTCTGCCTCCGAAGGGTGGGTACTGCAACACCACACACACACACACACACACACACACACACACACACACACACACACACACACACACAGCAGCCCAGCCCAGCCCAGCCAGCCCAGCCTGCTGGGATAGAGATGTGTGGAGCTGGAGCTCTTGCTGTGTGTGTGTGTGTGTGGTGTGTGGTGTGTGTGTGAGAGAGAGAACTTTGTGCTCCTGCAGTGTGTTTGAGTGTTGTATGGTGGGTTTCATGAGTCAGTTGCCCCAGTATATCTGTGTGTGTGTGTGTGTGCGCAAGTGTTGACACTAGTTGCAACTGCTTTTGTTCCCCCAGGGCTGCGGAGGATGAGGTTGAAGATGAAGGCTTGGATGCAGATGCCAAGAGAGGCATTACCTACCAGGTGTGCGCGCGTGCAAACACACACACACACACACACACACACACACACACACACACACGGTCCTCAGCCCCAGCATAACTAACAAGTAATGAAGATTGTGGACTAGCTTGTCCAGGGCGCTGGGTCAGTTCTCAGGGAGGTTTCCTTTGATGTTGAGCACATGGCTGTGAGATGCCTGCCAGATCTCAACCTTCTGAAGATCAAGCCGTCTGAAAGATGGCTTTGGAGTCTCAGCCTTACTGTTGGGGTGTTCTGGGTCTGAAAGATGGCTTTGGAGTCTCAGCCTTACTGTTGGGGTGTTCTGGGTCTGAAAGATGGCTTTGGAGTCTCAGCCTTACTGTTGGGGTGTTCTGGGTCTGAAAGATGGCTTTGGAGTCTCAGCCTTACTGTTGGGGTGTTCTGGGTCTGAAAGATGGCTTTGGAGTCTCAGCCTTACTGTTGGGGTGTTCTGGGTGTGAAAGATGGCTTTGGAGTCTCAGCCTTACTGTTGGGGTGTTCTGGGTCTGAAAGATGGCTTTGGAGTCTCAGCCTTACTGTTGGGGTGTTCTGGGTGTGAAAGATGGCTTTGGAGTCTCAGCCTTACTGTTGGGGTGTTCTGGGTCTGAAAGATGGCTTTGGAGTCTCAGCCTTACTGTTGGGGTGTTTTGTGTTTCTAAAGATGGCCAAGAACAAAGGACTCACGCCTAAGCGGAAGAAAATTGACCGCAACCCTCGAGTCAAACACAGAGAGAAGTTCAGGAAAGCACAGATGCGCAGGAAAGGACAGGTATGTTACACACGCACTCACACACACTCCTAACCTTTGTACCTTTCTTCATACTCTTACCCCACGGCATCGCTGTGTGTGTTTGTGGAGCCTTCTTGACAAACTGAGTATGTCAAAAATATTTTTCTGAAATCTTGTGTGTGTGTGTGTTCCAGGTCCAGCAGGTCCAAAGGGAGCTAACCCGTTACAGTGGAGAAATGTCAGGAATCCGGGCCGGAGTTAAGAAGAGTATCAAACTGAAGTAGCCAACCAGTACTGAAACAATGTCTCTCTCTCTCTCTCTCTCGCCACTGCCCAAGTGACCCCTGAGCCCTTTTTTTCCACTGTAATGATGTTTATTACCGTTTTCACACAATAAAGACCACATGACCCCCCCACCTCCATGACCCCGGCATTTCACTGACCCTGGAACTGCAACATGGAGAAAACAACCCAGTAGAACTTTAGGCTATATGACACATCCCAAAGAGAACATTACAGCCTCAGGCTTTATGCCACACACTCCAGTCCAGACCAGCGTTTCAGTAAAAACCATTTTGGGTACAGCCATATAGTGTGTGTGTGTGTGTACTGTAGTGTGTGAGTAGTCATGTAGTGTGAGTGTGTGTCTGTCTGTGTCTATATAGGGTATATTATATTGTGTGAGTAGCCAAAGAGGGTGTGGGTGTGTGGCCATATTGGATTGTTTGTGTGTGAGTGTGGTCAGATAGGGTGCGTGCCGGAGGTCCGCCCCGAGTGGCATAAGTAGAGGAAGAGCAGTCATACACAGAGATGCCCACTCCAGCACGGGCACAGACCCTGGCACCAGTGGGCCTCGCCTGGTTCTGGGTCTGCAGAGGAGCGTCCGCTGGTCCACTCAGCTCTGCAGCAGGAAGTGTTGGTGTGCGGCGGCCAGGTTGCTGACGATGCGCTCCTCGATCTCCACGTTGTTGCGGGCGTCCTCGTCGGAGAGTTGCAGCTCGTGCTGCTCCTCCCGCGTCACCACCACCACGTAGCCGCGCCGCGTGTCCAGCACGTTGGCCACCACGGCCTGGTGCCGGTACGTGTCCAGCGCCCGGCGCGCCCGGTCCAGCAGGATGCTGGGGTCTGTCTCCAGCTTGAAGGAGATGATGAACGCCTGCGGTGCCCAGTCACGCACCAGTGGGGACAGCATCTTAGGAACCATCTTCATGCTGATCTGTTCTCACACACACACACAATAGGATGGATGTCAGCAACACACACAGCTCAAAACACTCACATTACAATACACAGACACACACTACTTCAACACACTCAAACCATAACACACCAATCCAAAGCACTCAGTATAATACACACATCAGGTCAAAATACCCTACGCGCACACACAGGCACCAACTACAGAGCTCACCTGCAGGGGTCCGTTTGAGGACTGGATCTTGTGCTCTGGCATTTCTGATGCAGGGATGTAGAAATCAGACACTGCGGCTGCCAGATAAAACATGGCCTTAGAACCTGCAAACACAGGACAGAGAAACAGAAAGTCAGGGCTGCAAATGCAACTGTACTCCTACAGACCCTTGGCTATGATGCCTTGAAACCTGCACAGTAGGGCAGAGAGGACTGCTTACAACTGCACTGCCTGGTATGGATCCTTTGCTATGTTGTGACGGGAAACCTGAAGCCTATTTCTACCCCCCAGTGTACGTACCTATCCCGCTTAGGGCCTGCGCGGCCGCTTTGAGGAGGTGGAGGTACTCGGACAAGGTGCTGAATTCAACGGGCAGGAGCAGACCCGCAGCTTTCACCGCCCGGTAACGCTTCAGTACCGCCGCGATGTTGGGCAGAGCGCTCTGGTCCACCACCACCCGCGCTGACTCGTCCTCCGCGGGCTCCGCCGTGAGCGCGTCCAGCAGGTTGATGCCTGCGTAGAGCCGCGTGTAGGGGTACAGGGAGCGGTGGCGGTGGAGGAAGATCACAGCGTAACCGGAGTCCAAGAAATACTCGGCCGAGGAAGCGCCCCTTCGGCCGCTGCTGAAGTTGTCCAGAAAGCGGACAGTTCTGGACTCCAGTGGCACTTTGGTGCCGCCTGAGGTGATGAGCACGACTCGTCGTCCAGCTGCCCCGTGACGCTCCGCGAACTCCGCCATTCGAGCCCTCAGCTCCTCCACCTGCGAGGGTACGGCGAACTCCTCCGCCAGACGACCCTCGGCTGCGTCTGACGCTGGCGGCTTGGCGTCTGCCATGATCTGTACACAACAAAAAATAAGACGATGCGATAAAAAAGGTGAAATCGAATGCCTCGACCTACACACAGTGTTATTGGTGACGAAGTGGGCTAAAGTTGACAGACCCTGAACCTATGGACCTGAAGGTGAACTTGAATCGCACACGCTAGACCTTTGAATTCGGTCTTAACAGGTGACATCCGCCAGGTATGAAATCTCTACACTCCTGCAGCTTATATAAGGTTAAGATGACCCTGTCAGAGAATGTATGCTATTTTCCAAACCATGCTAAGTTACCTACCATAAATAAGGAAGTCAGTGGCAAACTTCGATTCGTCTAAACTTATTTGAAACGCATTTTAAGGTTCTTGCTATTTATGTTACCACGTTAGAGCGACCTTACTTGTTACCTGGAACAGGGCCTCTGCTCTGCCAAAAGTCCAGTAACTCTACTGATGTCCTTTTTTGACACTTTAGCCCAAGAGATAAATCAACTGCACTGGTTAGCACAAAGCCGCTTCGGATGTTTTCTCTTTATGCCCACTTCATCTCTCTGCTGCAATGAAAGGCAACCGTACTGCCACCTGCTGTTCTGGAGTCTAACGATAACCCAGTGGGCTACGTGTTTGTTAACACTGGGGGGCGCTATGAATCAGAATCAGTTTTATTGGCCAAGTATACTAGCCTGACAAGCCAGAAGGGTGCGTCTAGATGTCTAGGCTACAAGTACTCTTACATACACAATAAATTTGACTTCCCTAAACTCTCTCTCTATAGGCACATGTCAACATAATAATATTTGGAATGATAAAATATGTAACGTTTAGGAGAAGTGAGTGAATGGCCAAACAGGGGATGACCCAACTTATCTTCTTAACCCATCTTATTAACACTGGTGGGTGCTGTACGTTCAACATTTTTGAAATCCTCATCCTTTCACTATAGTCCAGACTGAATCCCAGTCAGAAATTGTATTGCACCCTGAACCTAAATAACAATAACATGTAAGATGACTGATCGTCATTTATTTTAAGTAGGTCTACTCTCATGTCTACAGAGCCATTAAAAGGATTCCTGTCTGGTGGGACACGTTGGCCTTACAAGAATGATGTTGGAATCAGCTATATTTAACAGGATTTTAAAAACTCAAAAAACTAATTAAAACTGTTTGAAAATCTTTTCATTTGCAGAGCTTGTAATCTGCCATTGGGTTTATGGCTCAATGCCTTCTGGGTAAAAAATGGCATCACATGGTTGAAATTGGCTCAATGCTTTCTGGGTAAAAATGGCATCACATGGTTGATATTGATGGTGTTTATGTGCAGCCACAGCTTGGACCTTGATTGGCTCAATCAGGTGATGTCACTTCCTACAACAATGGCAGTTTACAAGTGACAGAATTTTCTAAATGTTTTATAAAATTTTAAAAATATTAATTAATAAAAACATTTTGAGTGTTTTTACATCACGTTTATGTAGCTGACACCAACATCAATCTTATAAGGTCAATATGTCTTACTAGGCAGGGATCCATTTAAAACAAATTACAGTAAGTCTATTAGCATATTGATTGATTGATTGGCAGAGATAATTATTACGTATGAAAAAGTTTTTTAAAAAGTTTTGCCAAAAAGTTAGGATCTCTGTGGTCTTTGTGGAAGGCCAGTCCCAGGGTGAACAATGTGCAGCAATGTGCACAAATTCAGTTTTAGGCTCCAGATTAAACAAATTTAATATGTGTCATATTTTAAGGCTCCAAAGTGCCACCAAAAATCCACCCAGTGCAACTAAAGGTTTTCACTGGTTATCCAGGTACTTTAGGACCTAAAATGCCAAGGCTGACTCCTCATAGGGCTACTGAACACAGCCTCTCTTTTCCCGCCTCAAAGGCAATGGCTCAATCCCAGAGACCTCCCTAAACGCAAGCCCTGCAGGGTCCAAAGACTTAACTGGCATGAATCCGCCAATCATGAGGCAGGTTCACACTTTAATCTTTGAAGGGTCAGGCTTTAGGGTTTAATGGGGACATCAAAGTTCAGCCAATATACATTAGGTTACTAATTTGATTAAATTGTGAATCTCAAAGACATAACCAACCCTAAACCCTAAGCCCTAAGACTAGGCATTATGAAGTTGAATCATGCTGGTTAAACATGTATCCCATGTTTGTTTGTGTTTAACTCCTCTGATAACATTTCAAAAACATGTAATAGGCCTATGCTTGAACCTTGAACCATGCTTGAAGTCAGAGTAAGCTATCAGCATATAGACCTATAGGCGTCTAATCTGAGGCACCAGTAGCATCCTGAGCAGAGTTCAGTTAGGAGCAAATCCTCATTTCCCTTCCATGACCACCTGTTGTGATGCTGTGGTCAGTCTGCCCTGTTGTGCAGCTCCCTGATTCAGGCCAGCATAACAGGGGACATGCCCACGCTCGTTTGCAACAACTTAACAGCTGTGTACCAATCCCAATCAAAATACATCCTGTGTGATTACAGTCAGAACACCTTCCTCTCTGTGGAGAAATCTGCCATCGTTTTATTCAGGGGTTAAATAGAACCTGGCAACAAACCACAGGGGCTCCCCATACATTGACAACGTATTCTGTGTGCATGGTGGCTTTGAACAGCCAGATCAGACCAGCCAATCAGTTTGATTTGACGCGTGCGCGACCCTGCCACCCCAAGGAGGCCCAGGAGCAGAAACAACTTTTCTGCCATTTGCTATTTTCCAATTATTCTCTCTTCTTGACAAAGTCAGAAAAATGCAAAAATGAGAAAACGGCACCAAAATATCATTCTTTGAAAATAGAAAATAAATGAATCATGCTATCTATTCGAAATGAATCATTAAATGAATAAATCTCACACATGGACATGCGCTCCACAGGCTGACTGGCATAACAGGAAGCTCAGTTTTGACCACTCCATTGCCATCTGTCACACTACAGAGGACACGCCCTATAACAGCAGATGTGACAGCCAAATGTTTTCTAATGTACAAGAACAAGGGCTGCACACCATCGCTGGTGCGACAGTAAGTGTCTCTCTGCATGTGGCACATGTGCTCGGGGTTGCCAACCCCTGCTGTGAAGAACAGGGGTTTTCCTGCACTCTTGCCTGGTATGCCTTTAAGGAATGTGGCTAGCAAGCTAGAAGCCTGGAAATTGTAGGTTCCCAGGGAGACTGTCCCTAAAGTATTTGACAAATGTAAATCGCTTTGGAAAAAAGTGTCTGCGAACTGCATAAAAATCTAATGTTAAATGAGTGGCAGTTTCACTCCACTAAAGATCAGATTGGGATTTGAATTTGGACCCAACAACCTAAAGAAGTCCAAACATCGACTCCACCTCCTTTGCCAGCTAGGGAAATTAAAGTCCCTGATAGCTTTCTTCATTTCAGCTGTGGAAGGTGTTCTAACAAGTAGCATAATGACCTAATGGGAACTCCACAGCCAGAGACTGTAGTACTCTGCAGAGAGTAGTATGTTCAGCTGAACTCCTCGTCCTGCTCTGCAAAACATCTCTGGTACGAAGGGCCCAAAAGATTCCTGAAGGACTCTCATCCAAATAATGGGCTGTTCAAACAGCTGAGACCAGAGGACACCTCGGTGGCCACATGGTAGAACTGAGAGACTCAGGAGGAGTTTCTATCCTCAGGCCATTCAAAACTTAAACACATACTATACTGACATTGCACACATCCATGCCTCAACACACACACATATATCCCAATACATTATACCACACACACACACACACATAATACACCTTACTACATGTTACTGCACCCCTCACTCCATATAACTGCTCCGTGAGTCTGGCTGCTTTCAAAACATTCATTCCACTCCACAACCCACCAACCCACACACTCACCCCCTGTCCCCCCAGCACCCCTCCAGCATCCCCTGCCCCGATTCACTGCCTTTACACGCTGCTGTCCAAACATGCACACCACCCACCTCTTTTCTGACAAACTGGCAACCCTAACCTTAACCCTAACCCACACACTCACACACTATTGTTACCCCTACTGACCACACAGCCCTCGCAACACACACACACACACACTCACACACTGTTGTTACCCCCACCGACCACACAGCCTTCGCAACACACACACACACTCACACACTGTTGTTACCCCCACCGACCACACAGCCCTCGCAACACACACACACACACTCACACATACACACACATACATACACACACACACACACACACACACACACACACACACACACACACACACACACACACTCACACACTGTTGTTACCCCCACTGACCACACAGCCCTCTTGCTCACTTCATTCATCACAGCCTTTACACTTTCTGGCTCTGGATTCGGTCTCACGCCTCATTCACACAGCCTTTACACTTTCTGGCTCTGGATTCGGTCTCACACTTCATTCACACAGCCTTTACACTTTCTGGTTCTGGATTCGGTCTCACACCTCATTCACACAGCCTTTACACTTTCTGGTTCTGGATTCGGTCTCACGCCTCATTCACACAGCCTTTACACTTTCTGGTTCTGGATTCGGTCTCACGCCTCATTCACACTGCAGTCTGTGCATGTGCAGTATGTACGCGGTGCAGACAGACGCGGTGCATGTAGACAGATTAGACAATGCCCACCGCACAGCTCCTACACTGCCTGCTAGAAACTGACAGAAGCTCTGTTTTTACATGTGTGCTGTGCGCAGTATGACATGGTCTTCATAGACTTTAAAGGAGAGCTGGGCAGCCGGTTCACACAGGAGACAGTTTCTTGTGTGAACACACTAATGCACTGTGCATATATATGAGTATGAGGCCTCAGGCCCCAGCAGTGTTTCAGTGGACAGGAGAACGCTGTTGACAGAGTCATTGATCCACATGCAGATTATTGATTTATGACACCCAGCGCACAGTCATACACACCAACCTTGGGACCGACAGAAGTGACAAATCTCAAACGGAAAAAAAAAACTGATTTGGTGTGTTCACAAAACCCTACAAAAATCCGAATAGAGTTGGATACTGGGTCAGATGATGGGCGGTGGTAGCAGAGTGGCTAAGGAACCTGGCTAGCATGCTAGCAGCTGGGAATTTGTGGGTTTGTCTACCAGCTGCAGTGAAATGTAGACTGGATAAAAAATGACTAATATGGGCAGTGGAGGATAACACAAAAGTTAGGCTACAGCTTTCAGACTGGCAGCCATGGCCATGCTGAGGAGTCTTATGGCCTAAGGAAATGAGTTCTTTAGGCTTAGTTCTTAGGCTCTCTGTTTTGGCCATTTAACTACAAAATCGCTTGCCTGAATGAAAAAGTAAATGATTATACCACCTTATTATTATTATTATTATTATTATTATTATTATTACTACCTTACTACATTATTATTATTATTATTATTAATGATATTATTATTATCTGGGTGAAATGCAGGTGAATTTGTTAAGCCTTTAAAAAAAAAAATTAGCCTATGATGATGCTATGGTGAATGTATGATGGCACTAGTTAATGTTGCTGTGTCGCTGTAAACTGATGCGCTGCTTGATACAATCAGACTATCAATGCGTCGTTCTCCGGCTAATGCTCAAAGTAGTTCCGGATTTTGAGAGCAGCGCTGAATAGGCGCGCAGTTCCCGGATGCTGGATGGTGAGAGAAAGGCGAACTGGAAAGGCGGAGAAGCCGAGGGACGCCACGGACACACCGGTCAGGGGACACCGACTGGAGCCCACCACAAACAGACGACTGAGAGTCCTAAACTGAAAGAAAGGGAACTTTTTCGTCGTTTAACAGAAGAAAGGAGAGGGCCGTCTAATCTAACTCTACCTGGACTGATCCCGAACAGCAAGAGTGCCAGTTGACACAGCCAGGGTAAGTGTAACGTTAGCGTTCAGGGGGATTGAAGTTGGTGAGGGCCGTGAAATGGACGACTTTCAGGCGGAGGTGGGTCTTACTAAAGTGTTGGGGATTGAATGTATGACAGGCCTCAAGAGTTTCAGAGTAGGGCAGATGGGGACACCACAGGTAACGTCAACGTAATCGTTTCACCCAAAGAATCAGTTAACTTACCTGAGCTTGCGAGACAACTATTTTACAGTTAGCTGCCGAATGTTACACGTCTAGCTAACATTAGCCCACTGGTAATTTACAAGTCCTGTGCGCTAACGTTACACGAGTGGCCTTTTTCCAGACAACTTAGCACGTTCTGAGGTTTGCGGTAAAACCTGAATTACGTTGACTATAAGCATGAATGATTGCTGACCAGCGTGAGTTAAGGTAGCCAGCAAACCTAACGTTAGCAGGCGAGCTAAATGATATTGTCGTATTGATAGGTGGAAGCATATGTCGATGATTTGGTGTCTGAGTTAGACAGCTGTCTTTTATTCGAGTGTTGTAATATTACTGCTTATGGCAATTGTTTGTTAATTTTCACATTAACTTTTATTATCGAAATGTAATAGTCAATTTGTGTCTGAGCTAACGTTAACGTTTGCAACTAATGGTGAGTGCGTTGTATTTGACAGTTGCTTAACGTTAACGTTCCTAGCCAGCCCCTGTACACCTTTTAGCTCACGCTTTGTGCCACTGGTAACTAGGTAGCTAGGTAACCTTACCTGGCTGTCTGGCTATTTTCTTCGACGATGTCTGTGTCACGAAATAATGTAATGCCAGTATTATTTCAACAAGAGAAGCAATACACCGAATATGCCCTGGTGGTGAAAACCCGGAGCTAACATTAACGTTTGCACACCCTAATTAAGTTAGGTCGCCAGCTCGCACGAAGACTGCTAGCTTGCCATTTTCACTGCCTTGCTCGTATCTGTCAGTTTCCCGGTGTTAAACCAGCACTGTAAAGTTAAACCCTGTTCAGTTGTGTTAGGACAATGTTGCTCAAATGACAGACTTGGTGGGAATATAAGGGTGTTTGGTGGTGTTTTGTCTGCGATATTGGCCGCTGCTAACGTTAGCTATAGTCGGGTAGCTACTGCAAGAATAGACACCGTCTCGTCATCAGCTGGCGGAATGCGCCCTGCTGTCTGTCAGTTTAATGCCCATTGGCTTGGTGGGATTCACCCTGTTCTTCACCCTTAACAGAAAACATGATAATGAATTCTGTAATTAGTGTTGACGAATATGCTCGCACGGTTCGTGTGTAGAGGCGTGGTGCTGTGGTGTCGGTGTAGTTATTTATTTATTCCAGTCATTGACATGCCAACAAAACCGACGCCAGCGACGCCCCCTTTTCGCGGGAATTGTTTCTGCGCACCTGTGATAATGGCTCCTATGCGTTTGCGACTGACAAAACTTTTCTTAATTATTTCTTGGCGGCAGACGCACTCCCAGTTACATTCATGAGAGAAAGGCTGCAGTCAGTTTTGTACATGGACAAATTATTGTGCGAAGGTGTGTGTGTCTGGGGTGCAATCCAGTGATTATAACTACCTTGTAATTGTTTTTAAAAATACACCTGAAGTATATCATGGCTCATTTACCAGTAACCGAAATAAACTTGCATAGATAGCCAGATGAAGACGAATATTGAACGACTCTTTGCTGTCAGGTGAGATGAGAAGTTAGAAGATCAGTATTGTCATTCCAGCGTGTGGCGCGAAGGGCTGGTGTTAACTGGGCCTCGTTTGTCTGCCAGTCATCCTGCCTGTCCCGAAGAGAAAATAATTGAACTATTATTAACTTGTTACAACACGTCTGTGTGTAGCCGTGCAGAATGTCTTGTCTGTGCAGAGCGCAGTCGAGTTGAACGAGCCGCAGATCGTGCAGTTGTTTGTGTTTTTACGGCTGAAGTGGCGATGGTTTCGCTGCTGAGAGAAAAGAGGTGTCAGATGCGTCGGCTGCATCTCCGCCGGCTCCAGTGTGCGGGTGACGAAGAAATACCTGGAAAGAATGTGGCGCTGGAATGCAAGGCATGTAATGTCCTATTCCGGGCTTCCATTGGAGTCGGTCGGGGGAAAAAATGCCCTGTTCGCGCAGCCTCGTGGAGCCACCGTGACCGCTGGTCTTCACATGCGTCCTCCTTGCGAGACCTGCGGACGCATTCCACCTTGTGGCCACGCGGAGGTGAGAGGGGTGCTATACTCCATATCTCGGCTATGGCAGCGTGTTTGCTGTGGTAACAAAAATGACACATTTCACGAGCCCTGGTTACAGGAACCGCAGA
>PYXC01000869.1:37500-40000 GCA_015244755.2 Tenualosa ilisha
ATATGGCCTTAGTAGATCCATGTTGGTTTGTGCAATGTTGTCTCTTGTCCTGACTGAATCAGCTGTGTGTCTGTGTGGCTACTGTAGTACAGAGGGGAACACTAGCCAACTCAATGTGGGCCTGTACTGTATACATGCTTGATAATTGGTGCGTGCATGTGTGTGTGTGTATGTTTACTGTGGAGAGTGTCTAGCCTGCTGTTCAGTAAGTTAAGTTCAGACCAATCAAAGCTTAGTATTTGTTCTCCTTGGTCCTCCTGTGCAAAAAGAAACATCAAGGGGGAATGACAGAATAAAAATGCACAGCTGCAGTATCAGCGCCAACCTTTCCGACCCCGCCTGCACTCTCATGACCCCGCCCACACCCACAGACCCCGCCTGCACTCTCATGACCCCGCCTACACTACCTGACTCCGCCTCCACTCTGCCTCTTCCTCACGTCAGGTTATTAGCTTCTTTGCAAAAGTGTTTCTCAGATTTCCAAAAAGTCTAGGAGACATATGGAAAACTGAGATTATCAGTGAAGTTAGTCGTAATGGTAGAATAGATGGGAGACATATGGAATACTGAGATTATCAGTGAAGTTAGTCGTAATGGTAGAATAGATGGGAGACATATGGAATACTGAGATTATCAGTGAAGTTAGTCGTAATGGTAGAATAGATGGGAGACATATGGAAAACTGAGATTATCAGTGAAGTTAGTCGTAATGGTAGAATAGATGGGAGACATATGGAATACTGAGATTATCAGTGAAGTTAGTCGTAATGGTAGAAGGGATGGGAGACATATGGAATACTGAGATTATCAGTGAAGTTAGTCGTAATGGTAGATTAGATGGGAGACAGATGGAAAACTGAGATTATCAGTGAAGTTAGTTGTAATGGTAGAAGCTAAACGTTAACCTATCAGTGTATCTGCGAGCTAGCTCGTGTTTACTAGTCAGAGTTGTAAAGCGCTCTTTTCGCTGGTCCAGTACTTTTTCCCACAGTCTTTTGGGTTATTACTGCCACGCAGTCATCTGTTAGGGAGGCTAACGGCTAACGTTACCGTTCGATGAATTCCTATTTCTTTGATAGATTAAATACAATGAGGCTCACTCTACACTAGAACAGCCAGCAGATGCAGCAGGCTGCATTGAATTGATCTTGGTCACTAAGTTCACAAGTCTGATAAAATTATCACTAAAATAGATGTATATAATAGATGTAAGGTGATTTTCTCCAGCCAAAACAAATGCTAAACTTGACGTCTCAGGTTAATTCCCCAACAGTTTGTCTCATGCAGTCATAGATTTGACAGAGATGTTTTGCCAGAATTAACATAAACATGACAAGCCAAGTTCACCAGGTTATGTAAACTAGAAGGCATCATAGCCACTAATCAGTTGTGGGTGATTGCGATGCAACAGCTTTTTACAGCAAATCAGAGAGTTTACTCTGACACGCTACTGTTTTCTAGTTAGGCTAACTGGGGCCCAAGCACCGGAGGTACAGGCCCTCTCACACTTGCACAGCACAGACCATGAGAGCCAGTGGACACTTCTGCATGCAATCACCACTCCATCTGAAAATGATGAATTCAGTTCATTTGAATGAATAGTTCCCCAGAACAGGTGTTTTTCCTTTTATTCCCAGTCCAACAGTAATGAATGAACTCAACCAAATAGTGACTGAGTAGAACCCTGAGGAAACACTTAGTGGTGTCCTTGGTTCTAATGATGAAACATGTTCAGAGTATAGTAGGATACAGACACTGGGTTCTAGGCTGTTCTAGCCTGCGGTCTGTAGGCTGCACCGGTTCTCTGCGGTCTGCCTTTGTGGGGCTTAGGTTATTGAAATAGAAAGTGGAAAACAGTCCAACCAGGTTCTGTTGCTATGATGCTATCCAATTTGGCTACTGTCTTACCAATCTTTCAAATAATTCAGCAAGTATGGGCACACATGAGACAATTATATAGTTTGTACTGAAATATCAAAATAGTGTTGCTCTTAATATAAAGTACACATGATTAGTCACATACATACACACCCTAAATATCTAAAGGTCTTTTGTTTCTCTCTGTCCCTCTCCCTGTGTATGTCAGACACATGCACACTCATACAGTGCATTCATGCATGTTACCACATGCACATGGCAGACAAGACATCTAATCTTATTAAATGAATCTAAACATCTAATCTTATCAAATGAATCTAGTCTAATCATCTAATCCATATTGGTTGTCGTTGACACTTGACTAAAGCTGAAGCTCAAGTAGGATCCCCCAGTGTAGGGTGGAAATCCCCCTGGTTTGGAAAAGTGAAATTCAGGCCCTGTGCACCAACATGTGAGAGCCCATTTTAGCATTTGGAATTGCACATAAAGCCTCGTATCGCCTGAACGTGTCCATTTAAAGGGCCAGCAACCAAAATGTCATCTGGTTACCTGCTGTAGGCCTATATGAATAGATTTCTGACAATTTGAGCTTAGAAACAAATATAATGATAATGAAACAATT
>PYXC01000869.1:50000-82500 GCA_015244755.2 Tenualosa ilisha
CTAATTGTGCTTTTTTAAATAAAATATAACAAATTATTGCTTTACAAGTATGAAAAAACAGCAATGCGGTAATGTAACATGTTAAATAGATTTTTTGAAAAAAATAGAAAATGACTTTTGACTGGATCTTGGTGTGCTCAGGTGAAGTCCTAACCCTCTTTAATATGGGACCCACAGGCCCAGACACAGCTGCCCCCTGACTGACCCACAAAATCCTCACAGTTGTCCCGTCTTTATTTCTGTTTCATTTCTATTTCATTTTCTTTCAATTTTTCTTAAATTGTTTATTTCTTCATTCATTTCATCAGACAAAGCCAAAACTTTGCTGGCCTAACTTGCACACCTACAAATGGTGCTTTGACTGAGGATGATCTGTTCAGATTCAGTCTAAGTGAAGTTCATGTTTATGTTCAGATTGTCAGCAGGGTATTTCTCACTGCAAACAAAACCTACATGTTGATGTTAAGATGAGATAAGATCCGTGCTGTTTATCAGTGGACTCCCACAACCTAAGAATCTTTGATTAGTATGTGATTAGAAAGTCACAACTGTGTATCCCGACGTTCCTCTTGTGTTAAACAAGATATGCATGTTGTTTTTCTTTTAGTTGCCCTTCTCTAACAGAGTAACTGATATGGACTCAGCTGTTGCCTGCTGTGTCATTAGATATAAAGATGCAAGCAGCTTTGGTCCATAATGGACGGATGCCTGTTTTTCTAGTGGTAAATTAGGATGAAAGGTTTAAAACAGGTTGAAAGAACAAAAGTAATTGTTATCAACACTTGTGCACAAGAGTTTATGTAACTGGTTACAGGGGGAAAATCCTAATCGAAATCCTTTGAAGTGGGCTTACATGGGGCATAGTGGTGCCTTGCTTAGTAGTGGGCTTACATGGGGCATAGTGGTGCCTTGCTTAGTAGTGGGCTTACATGGGGCATAGTGGTGCCTTGCTTAGTAGTGGTTGAAAATGACAGCATATTTCTCTCCAAGTTAAAGACATATTTACAGAATGTTGCATAAAGCCAAAATATAATCTGAACTAAATGTAAAAATTATTATTACATTACATACATACATACATTTATGAATATGAAATTATTCTTTGTCAGAGTTGGCTTATGCTGGCTGTAGTTTGTGGCACTTTCTAGCAAATTTTTGAAAACATTTGATCTCCAGAGGGATCAAAGATGTGTTCATGTGTAGATTCATGTCATATCAGTTACAAAACATTCATCACACACACCTGACATGTCTTTACAAAACATTCATCACACACACCTGACATGTTTCAATTTTGCCAGTGTGTCACTCAACAAGGCTTGTGGTTTAACTGTCAGATCAGCTCTGTGCAGCAGCGCATAAAAGTCATCTTTCTGATTGTAGAAAAATAGCTGAAAATGACTGTTTTATGTCTTGATATATTATATATTATATATTATTTTTAATATACAAATACCAAATCATTCACCTCTCATGTTCCATATGTTAAATAAAATTCTGGCTAAAAACTGAAATAATTATGAAATTTGAGGAGTCTCAAAACACCAAACTTTTGTGACTTACCTTGACACTGCATGCAAATGAGCTTATGGTATGTGATGAGATTTGAAATGAAAAACATGTGGACTTAACAAACTGCTGTATTGATTAAGTTAATGAGTGGAACAAAATATATTTGATCTTTTTGTAAAACTTGAAATTAGGCTTAATGGGTCCACTTACCCCATGTCCTCACCACACACCACTCAGACACATTCTCATTCCAAGGAGGGGAGAGGAGCTGGAAAGGGCCTCATTCTTTCTCACTTTATCTTAGACTACGGCTGTAGTTTAGGTAGCGACTGTAGAGCAGGGCTGTGATTAGATGAGTGTTCAGTGTGTTTAATGATGTGGCAGAGGCCTGCTCTGCTGGGCTTAGAAACTTTTTGTCAGGCTGTTAATTATTTGCGGGAGATTGAGTATTGATTAAAAGCAGAGGGGTTGTAATTATAAGAAGAGAGAGCTGGGGTTTTAAACCCAAACCCACTCTAGTCTGGGGTCTGTGGGGTTTAGGCTACAGTACTGAGGATTCTTCTTGGGAGGAGGAGTTTATTGGTGGGTAATTACCAAAGTCTAAGGTAGGGCTGGGCAATATGGTCTGAAAGTCATTTAAAGCCGAGACAGAATGTGGAGGATATTGCCATATATTCTTCACATCATTTTAAAATACAAGTTCAAATGTGCAGTGTTGATCAGGAGAGACAGACACAAGTTCAAATGTGCAGTGTTGATCAGGAGAGACAGAGACACAAGTTCAAATGTGCAGTGTTGATCAGGAGAGACAGAGACACAAGTTCAAATGTGCAGTGTTGATCAGGAGAGACAGACACAAGTTCAAATGTGCAGTGTTGATCAGGAGAGACAGACACAAGTTCAAATGTGCAGTGTTAATCAGGAGAGACAGACACAAGTTCAAATGTGCAGTGTTGATCAGGAGAGACAGAGACACGAGTTGTATTTTTCTCCAAAAATAATGAGCTAATTCACTGATTTCCGAATGTTTTGAGCTCAGATGATGTTTAGGCGAACCCTCCAACATCAACCTACAAGGTGAGTCAAACTGTCTGGTCAAATCACCACTTATTGAAGGTAGAATACAACAAAATTATAATATAATATAGTAAAAAATATTTTATGTTTAATATTAAAAACATTCAGGACATGTTTAACTGAAAAATACATAATTAATTAAACTATTAGAAAATCTGTAAATAGTTGCAAAGCAGTTTAGAGTAAAAAGCAAACAAAGATGTCCCAAGATGTTCCCATATCCATCCCTCTTGATAAAGGGAGCAACTGAACGTGGCTGTGGAATATTTAAGCTTGTGGAACGTTTCACTCGGGCACCACATAGCGACGCACCATAGAGCTCTCAGTCACTCAGCGCACCTGAAAGTTTTATTTAGGGAGATGGCCACACCTGCCTAAACCATTCAACCGCACTTGAATCAGAAATGATAAGGATATCGACAACTAACATCGTCATGGTAAAGAGAAGATAAATTAGGCCACCATATGTAAATTATCCATGAGTGACTAGTTTTGCGTAAGACTCATGTGAATTGACAAAGTTTATCTGTGTGAAAGTGTAAAATAGACTATACTACCGTTACGTGATGGTTAATAAAGGCTCTGTATAGGTCTCTGTATAGGTCTCTATATAGGTTTCTATATAGGTTTCTGTATAGGTCTCTGTATAGGTTTCTGTATAGGTCTCTGAAAAGGTCTCTGTATAGGTCTCTATATAGGTCTCTGTGTAGGTCTCTGTATAGGTCTCTGTGTAGGTCTCTGAATAGGTCTCTGTATAGGTCTCTATATAGGTCTCTGTGTAGGTCTCTGAATACAAAGGCTTATGCAAATCAAAACTAAATCTGAGCTGCACTGCTGCAGTAGGTTAGTATAATAAAAATCTCTACCGTTGGCCAAATTTATATTGTGTGCCATTTAGAACGTTTAGGCCCCTTGTTTAAGGCACAGACTATGCAGCCGTGTGTGTTTGTGTGTGTTTGTGTTTGTTTGCGTGTGTGCACACACACCATTGTGTTGGCAGGCAGGTTAATTGAAGTTGCAGTCAGTCTCTATAGGTGGGTGCTCTTATGAGAAGAGAAATGGTCCTCCTCTGGTGTGTGTGTGTGTGTGTGTGTGTGTGTGTGTGTGTGTGTGTGTGTGTGTGTGTGTGTGCGTTACAGCAGCTTGTCTCCGCCAATTGTTTAGAAACACAACCTTCCTCACAGTTCCTAAGGGGGTGAGTCTTACGTGTGCGAGTGTGTCTTCACACATTCTGTCACACACCTCACACACTCTCACAGACTTACTCTCTCTCTCCAGTAGCACAAAGCAGCACAGCCCTGCTGCTATTCTGGGCTCAGGATGTGTGTGTGTGTGTGTGTGTGTGTCTGTCTGTGTGTGTGTGTGTGTGTGCGTGTGCGTGTGCGTGTGCGTGTGCGTGTGCGTGTGTGTGTGCGTGCATGCATGCCTGCTGCCGGAGGCCCGGAAAAACTGAGGAATCTCCTTGAGAAAGGCAGGTGAGGCGCCCCGCCCGACCGCTTATGTTTGTGCGGCGGCGTCTCCCGGGGCAACGGGCCGAGGTGCTGTAACAGGCTGCTGATAGGGCAGGCATGGCGGAGGTAGGGCTGCCGCCACGCCAAGGCCCTGTTGCTAGGTTACAACACTGGTGTTGTTGTTGTTCACCAGGGCCCCATGCCAGATCTTTAGGCGCACACACACGCACACACACACACACACACACACGGTGCTCTGCCAGGGGGATCTTCCCATTATGTTGCGAGCTGCAACACATTCACTCCCGTCAGCACTTAGTCTCAAGTCTTAAATGCAACACACACACACACACGCACACACACACACACACACACTTAAAAACACACACACACACTTAAACACACACACACACTTAAAACACACACAAACATTTAAAAACACATTTCCAGAAATATGAAAATGACAGGCTTGTTCTTTTGATCTTCTTGCATATAGACAAGAGGTAAATGTATTCACAAGTAAACACAAGTGTGTTTGATTTGGTGTGTGTGTGTGTGTGTGGAGTGTGTTTCATCCTTGCAACTCTTCTGCTGTGTTCCATCAGCTGAGAACGTCACAAAGTGTCTCTCAGAGAGCATGTAAGCAGAGTGAGACACACACACACACACACAAAGTCTCTCAGAGAGCATGTGAGCAGAGTGAGACACACACACACACACACACACACACACACACACACAAAGTCTCTCAGAGAGCATGTAAGCAGAGTGAGACACACACACACACACAAAGTGTCTCTCAGAGAGCATGTGAGCAGAGTGAGACACACATATATACACACAAACACTAAGCATCTCAGAGAGTGTGTGAGCAGAGGGCCACATGAAGCGTCACACACACACACACACACAAAGTGTCTCTCAGAGAGAGAGTGAGCAGAGCGGCACAAACACACACACAAACGCACACACACACACACACACACACACACACAAGGTGTCTCTCAGAGAGCGAGTGAGCAGAGCAGCACACACATGAAGCTGTCAGTGCTAAGAGAGCACACTGTCAAGAGGCCAACCCAAGGGCCACGGCTCAGTCATGATGGACTACAGTTTGGCCAGGGGTCTGGCTGAGCATCAGAACAGGTCCAAAATATTCTCCCACAGTTCTATGGTGGTCAAGACATAGGTGGTTGCGTTCTATGGTGGTCAAGACATAGGTGGTTGCGTTCTGTGGTGGTCAAGACATAGGTGGTTGCGTTCTGTGGTGGTCAAGACATAGGTGGTTGCGTTCTGTGGTGGTCAAGACATAGGTGGTTGCGTTCTATGGTGGTCAAGACATAGGTGGTTGTGTTCTGTGGTGGTCAAGACATAGGTGGTTGCGTTCTATGGTGGTCAAGACATAGGTGGTTGCGTTCTATGGTGGTCAAGACATAGGTGGTTGCGTTCTATGGTGGTCAAGACACAGGCAGAAGGTCTGGCAGGACAGAGCAGTAGCCAGTAAATGCGTGTGGATCATCAGTAGTGAAATGTATCAGAATCAGAAGGACACTGCAACTGAAATCTGCTTGGAAAGTTGGAGGCTGTTCACTGAGAGCTGTCTCATAGCCTCCTCCGCTAACCCCACTGCTTGCACTTAGCCTTACAGTGTGTGTGTGTGTGTGTGTGTGTGAGAGCTGTCTCATAGCCTCCTCCGCTAACCCCACTGCTTGCACTTAGCCTTACAGTGTGTGTGTGTGTGTGTGTGCGCGTGAGTGTGTGTGTGTGCGCGTGTGTGAGAAAGAGAGAGAGAGAGATGTGTTGTAGTTACCTGTTGTTGGGGCTTTAGAGAAGCTTCCGGTAAAGCCTAGTGCAGTTAGCCAGGGCTGACACCGGAGCTGTGACAACATGCTTCTCCGTGCTACATCACACGTGTGTATGTGTGTGTGTGTGTGTGTGTGTGTGTAGCTGCACCCAGGGGCCCTGTAGCAGCAGCTGAACTCACTGACCTCTCGTTCTTGCCTCCCCTCGCTGTGTCTGTGTGTTAAAGTGTGTGTCTTATAGGTGTGAGTGTGTTAAAGTGTGTGTGTTATAGGTGTGAGTGTTAAAGTGTGTGTCTTCTAGGTGTGTGTGTGTTATAGGTGTGAGTGTATTAAAGTGTGTGTCTTATAGGTGTGTGTGTTAAAGTCTGTATCTTATAGGTGTGAGTGTGTTAAAATGTGTGTGTTATAGGTGTGTGTGTGTTATAGGTGTGTGTGAGTTAAAGTGTGTGTGTTATGTGTGTGTGTTATAGGTGTGTGTGTGTTATAGGTGTGTATGTGTTGAAGTATGTGTGTGTGTTATGTGTGTGTGTGTTAAAGAGTGTGTTTTACAGGTGTGTGTGTGTGTGTGTGTGTGTGTTAAAGTGTGTGTGTTATGTGTGTATGTTATGTGTGTGTGTTAAAGTGTGTGTGTTACAGGTGTGTGTGTTGTGTGCGTGTGTGTGTGTGTTATGTGTGTGTTAAGTGTGTGTGTTATAGGTGTGTGTGTGTTGTGTGTGTTAAAGTGTGTGTGTTATAGGTGTGTGTGTGTTATAGGTATGAGTGTGTTAAAGTGTGTGTGTGTTAAAGTGTGTGTGTGTTATGTGTGTGTGTGTGTTATAGGTGTGAGTGTGTTAAAGTGTGTGTGTAATAGGTGTGAGTGTGTTAAAGTGTGTGTGTGTTATAGGTGTGAGTGTGTTAAAGTGTGTGTGTTATAGGTGTGAGTGGGTTAAAGTGTGTGTGTTATAGGTGTGAGTGGGTTAAAGTGTGTGTTATAGGTGTGTGTGTGTGTGTGTTATAGGTGTGTGTGTGTGTTATAGGTGTGAGTGTGTTATAGGTGTGAGTGTGTTAAAGTGTGTGTGTTATAGGTGTGAGTGTGTTAAAGTGTCTGTGTTATAGGTGTGTGTGTGTGTGTGTGTAATAGGTGTGAATGTGTTAAAGTGTGTGTGTTATAGTTGTGAGTGTGTTAAAGTGTGTGTGTAATAGGTGTGAGTGTGTTAAAGTGTGTGTGTTATAGGTGTGAGTGTGTTAAAGTGTGTGTGTTATAGTTGTGAGTGTGTTAAAGTGTGTGTTATAGGTGTGAGTGTGTTAAAGTGTGTGTGTTATAGTTGTGAGTGTGTTAAAGTGTGTGTGTTATAGGGGTGAGTGTGTTAAAGTGTGTGTGTAATAGGTGTGAGTGTGTAAAGTGTGTGTGTTATAGGTGTGAGTGTGTAAAGTGTGTGTGTTATAGGTGTGAGTGTGTTAAAGTGTGTGTGTTATAGTTGTGAGTGTGTTAAAGTGTGTGTTATAGGTGTGAGTGTGTTAAAGTGTGTGTGTAATAGGTGTGAGTGTGTAAAGTGTGTGTGTAATAGGTGTGAGTGTGTAAAGTGTGTGTGTAATAGGTGTGAGTGTGTTAAAGTGTGTGTGTTATAGGTGTGAGTGTGTAAAGTGTGTGTGTTATAGGTGTGAGTGTGTAAAGTGTGTGTGTAATAGGTGTGAGTGTGTAAAGTGTGTGTAATAGGTGTGAGTGTGTAAAGTGTGTGTGTTATAGGTGTGAGTGTGTAAAGTGTGTGTGTAATAGGTGTGACTGTGTAAAGTGTGTGTGTAATAGGTGTGAGTGTGTAAAGTGTGTGTAATAGGTGTGAGTGTGTAAAGTGTGTGTGTTATAGGTGTGAGTGTGTAAAGTGTGTGTAATAGGTGTGAGTGTGTGAAGTGTGTGTGTAATAGGTGTGAGTGTGTAAAGTGTGTGTGTTATAGGTGTGAGTGTGTAAAGTGTGTGTGTAATAGGTGTGAGTGTGTAAAGTGTGTGTAATAGGTGTGAGTGTGTGAAGTGTGTGTGTAATAGGTGTGAGTGTGTAAAGTGTGTGTGTAATAGGTGTGAGTGTGTAAAGTGTGTGTGTTATAGGTGTGAGTGTGTAAAGTGTGTGTGTAATAGGTGTGAGTGTGTAAAGTGTGTGTGTAATAGGTGTGAGTGTGTAAAGTGTGTGTGTTATAGGTGTGAGTGTGTAAAGTGTGTGTGTTATAGGTGTGAGTGTGTAAAGTGTGTGTGTAATAGGTGTGAGTGTGTAAAGTGTGTGTGTTATAGGTGTGAGTGTGTAAAGTGTGTGTGTTATAGGTGTGAGTGTGTAAAGTGTGTGTGTTATAGGTGTGAGTGTGTAAAGTGTGTATATATTTGAGATGTTGTTGATAGTCACCCACCCCTACAAGCAGAATCTTACAGATGCAGCAGCTTGTTTAGAGCAGAAAGACTGGTTTCAGAGGATGGGGCATGAGGGGGAGAGACGGAGTGTGTGTGTGTGTGTGTGTGAGTGTTTGTGTGTGAGTGTGTCTGTGTGTGTGTGTGTCTGTGTGTGTGTGTGTGTGAGAGGGGTTGCAGGTTGGGAATTCCTCTGTAACTCCTCCATTTGGCTGGCAGTTGTGAAAACAATTCCCTAGCTTTTACTCATTCGTCTCCAGTTACACATCTGAGTCAACACACTGTTTTGTGTGTGTGTGTGTGTGTGTGTGTCTGTCTGTCTGTCTCTATCTGGGTGTGGGTTGTGCTTTGCACAACCAGTTTCACACACTTCTAATTCAGAATCTTAACAATGTCAGTCACTTACAGACACATGATACAGTCCACCTAGATGTCTTACCCAACTCTAAAGTCCCTGTGAGTGCGATTTATGTTGTTCTTCCCAAATAGATATTATGTCTCTTTGTGTTGGGATGTCAGCTTTGGAAACACTGCTTCAATGACACTGCTTCAAATAAAGCTATCCCTCTCACTCAGTCTCACTCCCTCCCTCCCTCCCAGTCTCTCTCTCTCTCTAATGATAATAAGAATATTAATAATAATAATAATAATAATAATAAATTAATAAAAAGTTAAAGAAAAGGTGAAAAGACAAAAGAAATGTATAGGAACTTGGTTAAAATAAGTAAATAAATTAATTAAATCTAGCCCCACATTTGAAAGGGGGAAAATAAATAAGTAAATTAATTAATTAATTAGATGTTGTCAACATGCTACCATTGGCTGTGCCACATTATCAAGAGTCTCACTTTACACACTCATTGTATGACATAGTCTGACATGTGTTGTGTCTCTGTGCTCTCCCAGTAGATATGGGAGTTTCTCTTCATTATCTAATTGGTGAAACTGGGGTGAAACTTGATGGAATTGTTCAAAATATTGATTTCTGATGGAGGAATATTTGCCACATTCAGTTAGAAAATGTAACCTGTCCTCCACTGTCTTTCCTCCCTTAGAGGTCAGGTTTGCTGTGTCCCAGTCTCTATGGCGAGGGGGTGGGCACTAATTCTGTCATAAGTTTTCTTTGTTTAAATTCTTTCATTTCTGTAAGGTGAGGTACTAATGTACTAATTCATAATCATTTCTTACATTTATTAGAATGTTCAACTTTGCCAATATTGGTAACTCTCAGTTTCTGTCTCTCACACACACACTCTCTCACTCACTCACACTGTCTTACTCACACTGTCTTACTCTCACTCACTCACTCACTCACTCACACTGTCTTACTCTCACTCACTCACTCACTCACTCACACTGTCTCACTCTCTCACTCACTCACTCTCTCACTCAAACTGTCTTACTCTCACTCACTCACTCACTCACACTGTCTTACTCTCACTCACTCACTCACTCACACTGTCTTACTCTCACTTACTCACTCACTCACTTACACTGTCTTACTCTCTCACTCACTCATACTGTCTTACTCTCACTCACTCACTCACTCACTCACATTGTCTTACTCTCTCACTCACTCACTCACTCACTCACACTGTCTTACTCTCACTTACTCACTCACTCACACTGTCTTACTCTCTCACTCACTCACACTGTCTTACTCTCTCACTCACTCACTCACTCACACTGTCTTACTCTCACTCACTCACTCACTCACTCACTCACACTGTCTTACTCTCACTCACTCACTCACACTGTCTTACTCTCACTCACTCACTCACTCACTCACACTGTCTTACTCTCTCACTCACTCACTCACACTGTCTTACTCTCTCACTCACTCACTCACTCACACTGTCTTACTCTCTCTCTCACTCACTCACTCACACTGTCTTATTCTCTCACTCACTCACACTGTCTTACTCTCTCTCTCACTCACTCACTCACTCACACTGTCTTACTCTCTCACTCACTCACACTGTCTTACTCACTCACTCACATTGTCTTACTCTCTCACTCACTCACACTGTCTTACTCTCTCACTCACTCACACTGTCTTACTCACTCACTCACTCACTCACTCACACTGTCTTACTCTCTCTCTCACTCACTCACTCACACTGTCTTACTCTCTCACTCACTCACACTGTCTTACTCACTCACTCTCTCACTCACTCACACTGTCTTACTCACTCACTCACTCACACTGTCTTACTCTCTCTCTCACTCACTCACTCACACTGTCTTACTCTCTCACTCACTCACACTGTCTTACTCACTCACTCTCTCACTCACTCACACTGTCTTACTCTCTCTCTCACTCACTCACTCACTCACACTGTCTTACTCTCTCACTCACTCACACTGTCTTACTCTCTCACTCACTCACACTGTCTTACTCACTCACTCTCTCACTCACTCACACTGTCTTACTCACTCACTCACTCACACTGTCTTACTCTCTCTCTCACTCACTCACTCACTCACACTGTCTTACTCTCTCACTCACTCACACTGTCTTACTCTCTCACTCACTCACACTGTCTTACTCACTCACTCTCTCACTCACTCACACTGTCTTACTCTCTCACTCACTCACACTGTCTTACTCACTCACTCACTCACTCACTCACACTGTCTTACTCTCTCTCTCACTCACTCACTCACACTGTCTTACTCTCTCACTCACTCACACTGTCTTACTCTCTCACTCACTCACACTGTCTTACTCACTCACTCTCTCACTCACTCACACTGTCTTACTCTCTCACTCACTCACACTGTCTTACTCACTCACTCACTCACTCACTCACACTGTCTTACTCTCTCACTCACTCACACTGTCTTACTCACTCACTCACTCACTCACTCACACTGTCTTACTCTCTCTCTCACTCTCTGAAGCGTATACATTCCAAGTAGAGTTGAGTATTGATTGGGTTTCACTTGATTCCGGTGCCAAATCAATACTTTGAAAACAAAGCCAGTGCCTATAGGGTGCTTAAATCGGTACCCGAAGGAAAAAAGACTTCAACCAGTGGTTGTTGTGTTATTATTATTATTATTATTATTATTATTATTATTATTATTTATGGAGGTATATATTTACTTTGTTACCAATATCCACAACCACAATATATCCCGTAACTGTGATATCTGAAATAGCATTTGTACTGGATGGCTTGCCATAGTCTATCTTGTGTTCAAATGGCTTGCCATAGTCTATCTTAAGTTCAAATGGCTTGCCATAGTCTATCTTATGTGCAAATGGCTTGCCATAGTCTATCTTATGTGCAAATGGCTCGCCATAGTCTATCTTAAGTTCAAATGGCTTGCCATAGTCTATCTTAAGTTCAAATGGCAAATGTCTTACTCTCTCACTCACTCACACTGTCTTACTCACTCACTCACATTGTCTTACTCTCTCACTCACTCACACTGTCTTACTCTCTCACTCACTCACACTGTCTTACTCACTCACTCACTCACTCACTCACACTGTCTTACTCTCTCTCTCACTCACTCACTCACACTGTCTTACTCTCTCACTCACTCACACTGTCTTACTCACTCACTCTCTCACTCACTCACACTGTCTTACTCACTCACTCACTCACACTGTCTTACTCTCTCTCTCACTCACACTGTCTTACTCTCTCACTCACTCACACTGTCTTACTCACTCACTCTCTCACTCACTCACACTGTCTTACTCTCTCTCTCACTCACTCACTCACTCACACTGTCTTACTCTCTCACTCACTCACACTGTCTTACTCTCTCACTCACTCACACTGTCTTACTCACTCACTCTCTCACTCACTCACACTGTCTTACTCACTCACTCACTCACACTGTCTTACTCTCTCTCTCACTCACTCACTCACTCACACTGTCTTACTCTCTCACTCACTCACACTGTCTTACTCTCTCACTCACTCACACTGTTCTTACTCACTCACTCTCTCACTCACTCACACTGTCTTACTCTCTCACTCACTCACACTGTCTTACTCACTCACTCACTCACTCACTCACACTGTCTTACTCTCTCTCTCACTCACTCACTCACACTGTCTTACTCTCTCACTCACTCACACTGTCTTACTCTCTCACTCACTCACACTGTCTTACTCACTCACTCTCTCACTCACTCACACTGTCTTACTCTCTCACTCACTCACACTGTCTTACTCACTCACTCACTCACTCACTCACACTGTCTTACTCTCTCACTCACTCACACTGTCTTACTCACTCACTCACTCACTCACTCACACTGTCTTACTCTCTCTCTCACTCTCTGAAGCGTATACATTCCAAGTAGAGTTGAGTATTGATTGGGTTTCACTTGATTCCGGTGCCAAATCAATACTTTGAAAACAAAGCCAGTGCCTATAGGGTGCTTAAATCGGTACCCGAAGGAAAAAAGACTTCAACCAGTGGTTGTTGTGTTATTATTATTATTATTATTATTATTATTATTATTATTATTTATGGAGGTATATATTTACTTTGTTACCAATATCCACAACCACAATATATCCCGTAACTGTGATATCTGAAATAGCATTTGTACTGGATGGCTTGCCATAGTCTATCTTGTGTTCAAATGGCTTGCCATAGTCTATCTTAAGTTCAAATGGCTTGCCATAGTCTATCTTATGTGCAAATGGCTTGCCATAGTCTATCTTATGTGCAAATGGCTCGCCATAGTCTATCTTAAGTTCAAATGGCTTGCCATAGTCTATCTTAAGTTCAAATGGCTTGCCATACTCTATCTTATGTGCAAATGGCTTGCCATAGTCTATCTTATGTGCAAATGGCTTGCCATAGTCTATCTTAAGTTCAAATGGCTTGCCATAGTCTATCTTAAGTTCAAATGGCTTGCCATAGTCTATCTTATGTGCAAATGGCTTGCCATAGTCTATCTTATGTGCAAATGGATTGCCATTGAGTTCTAGGAGAAACACAAGCAACAGCACGCAGACACTTTCCTCTTTCAAGGTTGTCAGTGTGCCCCAGTCATGCTCCATCATTAAACTGGGCATGTTCCTCCCATTCACTTGAGTTTTCAAACATGCTGCATGGTGGTGTTCAGATGTTTACAGACCGCTCATGTTTGGGCACTCTAGTGTACTGTGGCTGTCCTCTGTCGGGGCGAGTGAACAACGGAAGGCTACATAATGTAGTGTGTCTGTGAAACGTCTCTAACAGCTCGGGAATATCACTGTATAAAGGTGTGTGTTTTTGTTGTGATTTCAAATGAAAGAAGGCTTTGACATTCCAACTCTACCAGTCTGCAGCATATTTAGCTGAGAAGATTCTTTAGAGAGACTACTGGGCATTGGGACACGTGGGGACACGTGGGGACACAAGCTCGTCCCTCTGATTGACTTGTGTTGTAGGTCAGCCATGGCGAGCGGAGGCTTTGCTGCAGTGATGCTTCTGATGCAGTCCAAACACTGCAGCACCGGAGCGCATTAAAAACAGCGGGCCGTTTATTTGGGACCGATATCTGCATTGCCATTCGGTCTGGTTACTACTGGTTATGTCAGCCACTGTGGTCACGGTGTGTTTGGGGTCAGGGAGTGTGTTTGAGGGTGTCATTGTAATTAGGATGTGTGTGTGGGAATCATGTGTGTGTGTTTGGGGCAGCCACTGTGGTCACAGTGTGTGTATGCGTGTGTGAGATGAGTGAGGTAGTAACAGGGTGATATGAGCATGTTAAGAATGCAGTGCTAATGTAATGTAATGTAGTGACATGAAGAGCTGTGTCATTATGGTGTCTGTGTACTAACAGCATCTTGTCTGCCCTTCTCTCCTCACAGGTCCCACAGGTGGGGCTTTGCCATTGCAGCTCATATTCTGAGGCTGTTTCTCTCGCTCCCCCCTCGTCCTCCTCCTCCTCCCCGCCCTGCCCCCCTTCACCAGCAGTCGCCATGACGTCGGAGCTGGAGAGCAGCCTGACGTCAATGGACTGGCTGCCGCAGCTGAGCATGCGGGCGGCCATCCAGAAGGCGGATGCTCAGAACGCGCACGTGGCGGGCGTGGCCAAGAAGAGTGTGGGCGGCCTGCTGGATCCCCACACCACGCTGGACCAGGACGAGGCCCAGCAGCACAAAGACGGCAAGCCGCCCTACAGCTACGCCTCCCTCATCACCTTCGCCATCAACTCCTCGCCAAAGAAGAAGATGACTCTCAGCGAGATCTACCAGTGGATCTGCGACAACTTCCCCTATTACAGAGAGGCTGGCAGCGGCTGGAAGGTACGTGTGTGTGTGTGTGAGTGTGTGAGAGAGAGATGGATGAAGAGAGAATCTTGTTGAAGTCTACCAGTGGATCTACGATAGTTTCTCCTATTACAGAGGCTGATGTCGGCTGGAAGGTGTGTGTGTGTGTGTGTGTGTGTGTGAGAGAGAGTGAGTATGACGGAGATTATTGAAGCATTTTAGTGGATCTGCAACTTGCTCTATTAAAGACCACCAGAGCTTAGTTGAGGCAGTGTGTGACACTTTCCGATCAGCACAGAGGTGTGTGTGAGAGAGAGAGAGAGTGTAAAAGAGAGATTTGCCTCATTAAATTGTACTTTAAATGGTGTGTGTGTGTGTGTGTGTGTGTGTGTGTGTGTGTGTGATTGTGACGGTGACGTCTGTGGAGTTGTAATTGAAATGGTTTGTAATTAGGGTGAGTTGACTGAATAGCTGAGGTGGACAGCAGGGACAGAGGTCAACTCTGCACACAATATACTACTACTCCATTTTACCAATTCAATCAGCTGTGTGTGTGTGTGTGTGTTGAAACTTTCACGACTCCCTTTTCCATCGTCTCCCAGGTAAATAGCTCTCTAGAAGCATCCAGAAATCCTCAAATGGCTGCTGCTTTTCCTGTGTCTCACACTTGCTTTCTTCCTTCCCTGCATTCCTCCCTCTCTCCTTCCCTCATCATCCCCCTCTCCATCTGTCCCACTTCCTCTCTGCATTTCCCTCCTTTCATCCTTCATTCCATCTCATCTCTCCGTCTCATCCTCTCTCTCTCTCTCTATCTCTCTCTCTTTCTCTCTCGTGTATTGTGGAGTGGTTGGCTTTCAGGAGTGTAACTGTAGTCAGAGGTCCTCCTCTCCATGGACCCCCTCAGTCTAGAGCTGAGGCCCAGTCATGTGGACTCCCTCAGTCTAGAGCTGAGGCCCAGTCATGTGGACTCCCTCAGTCTAGAGCTGAGGCCCAGTCATGTGGACTCCCTCAGTCTAGAGCTGAGGCCCAGTCATGTGGACTCCCTCAGTCTAGAGCTGAGGCCCAGTCATGTGGACTCCTCAGCGATGGAAACTAAAACAATACCTCCCCATTCCATTCCCTTCCTCAGCTCCTTCCGCACAAGATAACATTTGGAATATTTAACTGGAAACGTTTTTGGAATGTGAAGGCCTAGTCCTAAATGATAACTATGCGAATGCTTGGTAATGTGTGACTACTGTATGTCGGTCTGTTCGTATCTCTCATTAGTCAGTTCATCATTTGCTCAGTGCCCAGAACATCACTGACAGTCGGCCGTTGGGATTGAACGCAAACATATGCAGAGAGGCAAAAACACGAAATGGCACATCACGCCATCACATCATGTCGCATCACCCCTGATGTGAAGAGACGTAGACGCTTTACTGTCTATAGACACACTACAGGACTAAACTACACAATACATCCATTCACCAATCGAGCAGCACATGCCTCACTCATCTGTGTGTGTGTGTGTGTGTGTGTGTGTGTGTGTGTTTTACTGAGGTGAATGTAGGTTGGCAAGGTTGGCATGGTTACCCCGGAGACGAGGGCAGGAGGGGTTTAGGACCCAGCGCACGTACGCGTCTGCTCCGTATGATAATGCACGGCCCTCGTACGTGTGTGTGTGTGTGTGTGTGTGAGAGAGAGAGATAATGCGCTGCTGCTCCAGAGAGATGAGGGCAGTCTAATCCACAACAACTCATTTAATCATCTCAATAGAAGCCCATCAGCCGCCGCTTTTTAGAAATATCAATAAGGCCTGTCAATAAGAGAAGATCAATAAGGCCTGTCAATAAGAAAAGATCATTCATCAAGGTCAAAAAATATGAGCGCAGCATGGAGGCGGTTGGTCCAGGGGTGTGTGTGTGTGTGTGTGTGTGTGTGTGTGTGTGTGTGTGTGTGTGTGTGTCACTCTCTAAGCATGTAGTTGCGCTGGCTGGATTGAGCTCTATTATGTCCCCTTCAGCTCTCTAAAGCCACTGATGAGGCTCAGCCTTCCAGAGGAGCCCAGCGAGCTGCCCGACCAAAATACTCCTCTAAAGGAGCCCAGCGAGCTGCCCGACCAAAATACTCCTCTAAAGGAGCCCAGCGAGCTGCCCGACCAAAATACTCCTCTAAAGGAGCCCAGCGAGCTGCCCGACCAAAATACTTCTCTAAAGGAGCCAGCGAGCTGCCCGACCAAAATACTCCTCTAAAGGAGCCCAGCGAGCTGCCCGACCAAAATACTCCTCTAAAGGAGCCCAGCAAGCTGCCGGACCAAACTAGTCCTCTGTTGGAGCCTGTCTGAGGGTTTGGCTCTGTGTGTGGGTGGGGGTGTGTGTGTTAGGTGGTAACATGGACCTGTTTGGTAATGGGTCTGGTCTATGGTTGTGTGTGCAGGCACTTGCGCCTGTGTCTGCCTAGCATGTGTTAAATATGAATAGTTGGGCCTAGTGGGAAATATCAGCAGATTAGGTGTCTGGACTGCTGAAGCGTTTCATTTTGGCCTTACCTGTACGTTACACTACATGCACATTTATGCATTTAGCAGACGCTTTTATCCAAACAACTTACATTAGCCAACTATGGATTCCATGAGCGCCAGTCAGTCTCACCTAGAGCAAATTAGGGTTAATTACTTTGCTCAAGACCACAGCGGTGGCAGCTGGGATTCAACCCACAGTTTCCAGGCTACTAGCATGTTAGTCATGTTCCTTAACCGCTACGTCACCATTGCTAGCACCGGCCGGTTCACCTGTAGCACCCGCTAGCACACAGCATCACCTGTAGATGTGCTGGTGGGATCACCTGTAGAACGGCTAGCACCGGCCGAACCACCTGTAGTTTCCTAGCGTCAGAAAGAGGGGGGAGATGAGGGAGAGAGAACCTTCCGGTAAAAAAGATGTGTGTCCACACACACATACACACACACACACAGTATATGTACATTAGAGATGTGCCGGTCTCTCTCTCCACACACACACACACACACACACACACACACACACACACACAGTAGATGGACATTAGAGATGTGTTGGTCTGTCTCTCTCCACACACACACACACACACACACACACACACTCTGTATGAACATTAGAGATGTGTTGGTCTGCTAGTGGGAGAGCATTAACTGTATGGACATCAGAAGATTAGGAGGGGGCGTGGCCTGGGCCAAAGCTCTTGTCATCTGTGGAGATTTGAAATCTCTGTTTACAAAACAGCCCATAATCCCACGGCAAGCAGCCGTAATCTGATCAGACACGCCGCAAACGTGAGGCCACGGCAGATGGTTGGGCAAACACACTACACATCAGTCAACACACACGCACACACACACACACCACACAACACACACCCAGCACACACTACACTCACTGCCTAACTCGCATCAAGCATAGACTGCACTGTGGAACACACCACACAGACACACACACACATACACACACACACCACAGGGTTCCCAGTAGAAATTGATTCAAATGTCCTGGAAAAAACTATATTGTCCTGGAAAATTATAATTTAGCCCCTCATTCAGATAGTCCATTCAATTCAATTCAGTTTTATTTCTACAGCGTCTTTTCCAATAGTATTGTCTCATGGCGCTTCACAGAAGGAGCACCCAAGAGCAACAGGGGCAAGGAAAAACTCCCTTATGTTTAGTTAATCTAGGAAGAAACCTTGGGCAGATCCACGACTCAAGGGGCTAACCCAACTGCCAGGGGTCATGGAGAAAAATTACAATCAGTAGTAACCATGACAGACTATAAGTTGCCTATGGTTTAGCTAAGGTTCATAATAGTTCATAATAGAGTATTATCCCACTTTTACATTACATGGTAATCAGTCTATAGGTGGTTATCAGGAATTATGGCTGGACAATGTAGCAGCGGCCAGGTATAGTGACAAACTCAAAGGAGTGAGATGGGTCAGGGGGGTAACAGTAAGGGTCCATTTGACAGCGCCATTGTGAGGGGGGGTCAATCACAAAGCCTCAGGAAGATAGTATACAGTATACACCTTTACCCCCCTCATTCAGATAGTATACAGTATACACCTTTAGCCCCCTCAGTCAGATAGTATACAGTATACACCTTTAGCCCCCCTCAGTCAGATAGTATACAGTATACACCTTTAGTCCCCTCATTCAGATAGTTTACAGCAGTGGTTGTCAAACTGGGGTACGAGTACCCCTGGGGGTACTTGGATCAATTCAAGGGGGTACACAAAAAAAGTCTGTGAATAGATTCTCAGGTCTCACCAACATGAAGTTCAGGTACAGACTATACGTGGACAAAGATCTTGCACTCAAATTGTCCCCAATACAACGCAATTGCCACTACATGGTAGCCTGTATATCAATATGAGTTCACATTTGTATATGCAGCAATAATAATTAGAAAAATATTAATTATAATAGCAAGCTGTCTATGGTGCAGGGGGTACGTGGTGGGACATAGAATGTCTCAGGGGTACATGGCAGTTAAAAGTTTGGGAACCACTGGTATACAGTATACACCTTTAGCCCCCCCTCATTCAGATAGTATACAGTATACACCTTTAGCCACCCTCATTCAGATAGTATACAGTATACACCTTTAGCCCCCTCAGTCAGATAGTATACAGTATACACCTTTAGCCCCTCATTCAGATAGTATACAGTATACACCTTTAGCCCCCCTCATTCAGATAGTATACAGTATACACCTTTAGCCCCCCCTCATTCAGATAGTATACAGTATACACCTTTAGCCCCCTCAGTCAGATAGTATACAGTATACACCTTTAGCCCCCCTCATTCAGATAGTTTACAGTATACACCTTTAGCCCCCCTCATTCAGATAGTATACAGTATACACCTTTACCCCCCTCAGTCAGATAGTATACAGTATACACCTTTAGCCCCCTCAGTCAGATAGTATACAGTATACACCTTTAGCCCCCTCATTCAGATAGTTTACAGTATACACCTTTAGCCCCCCTCATTCAGATAGTATACAGTATACACCTTTAGCCCCCTCAGTCAGATAGTATACAGTATACACCTTTAGCCCCCTCATTCAGATAGTTTACAGTATACACCTTTAGCCCCCCTCATTCAGATAGTATACAGTATACACCTTTAGCCCCCTCATTCAGATAGTATACAGTATACACCTTGGTTCTTTTCTTGTACTGGATCCTGAACCCCTATGGGGACTATTGAGTTCTGATGGGCTGTTTTCAGTATGATGTCTTTTCAACTGAAACTGCGGGAAAAAGGGATTTAGCTCTCAGAATCTCAAAAAGAACTAATTTCTAAAATTTACTTTATAAATATGAGTCGGTACAGTGGAGTACTGCAATGGCGTACTGATTGAAGGTCATTGGCTAGATAGGCTTATAGCCCCCACCACACACACACACACACACACACCTCCCAAAAAAACTATACATTTTCTGAAAGCCTACAACGTCTAGATGTGATTTAACTTGCACTGAGATATGACCCAGTTTCCTCCACTCTGTGGATTATGTTGTGTCATGTGTTTCAGTGGACTTAGTCATCAGAACACTGACTTTGGAGTGGAATGTGGTGCTGATTCATGGGGAAACAGGAAGTGCATCCCAAAATGTTCAGAGTTCAAATTCAAATTCACATTCAGCATGTAAAGCGCTTTTTAAAAAGGTCGTTTTTGTTGGGTGTGTGTGTGTGTGTGTGTGTGTGTGTGTGTGGCAGTAGTTCTACTCTATTGCATCTACATGCCTAAAATATCCTAGAAGTGTGATGTCTTCCCTGCAGAGAATACAGCTTGAGCAGCATTAGATGGTCTACCTGGCGGAAGGTGGGTTAAGATGGTTCAGTTTCTACCATCAGTTTTGATGGCTTGGCTGTCTTGACTAATTTATGATGGTCACTGTGGTGGGTTTATCTGGCCATTTACCAGCCAATTTCAGCTTCCACACCAGCAGAGTGTGACCAGCTACACGTGTGCCCATCTCATCAAGTATATCTGACTATTGGTTCAACCAGCTAAGACATCAAGGCTAAAAAACACCTTGACCAGCATCAAATTTGAAAAGATTAAGATGGTTGACTGGCTAGATTGACCAGATTAAGGTGTGTTTTGGAATGACTTTTTGATGGTTTAGGTGGTGTGATGGGGAACCTCAGGGTGCTGGGGCTCCCTTTTGGGCACACTGCTCCATGCCCAGGGACCCCACGGCATGGCACCTTAGTCGCTGTGTCCCAGACAAAACACTCGGCATCATGAAGGAAAGTAAAGCATGATGGGACCACACAACACACAGACTAGACACACTACTCACACCCGCCGTGCAGCACATGTACTGCACACACACAGGAGTGTGGCACAGAGGGGCAGTACTGACGGAATGCAGTGTGTGTTAGCGGTCACACCACTGGTCCAGTAGCACACGCTAATGTGAGCCTTAAAGACCCAGCTCATCCTGCCCCTCCTCTGTTCTGAGGTCTGTGTGTGTAGGGGGGGAGTGTTTATGTGCAGCGGGGACTGATCAGTCAGTGTGTGTGTGCATACACAGGAGGGTGATCAGTAGAGGTGTGTGTGTATGTGTGCGTGCGTATGTTTAGGGCTGAGCCCCCCCCTATCTCTTTCTCTCAGGTGCTCAGCCCCGTTCTGTCTGATCTGGCCAATCTCATTATCAAATGCAAATAACCAACAACCCCAAAGGACATCAAAGCTGACCTGCTTGTGGCCAGCCTGCGCATCAGAATCTCACACATACACACACACACACACACACACACACACACACAAACCTCTGCTTGTGGGCAGTCGGCGCATCAGAATCTCACACACACACACACACACACACACACCTCTGCTTGTGGGCAGCCGGCGCATGAGAATCAGAGGCCAGGGGGCATCTTTTCCATTAAATTTTTTTTTTTTTCCTGTCGTTCTGGCGCGGGCGCTAGTTTGCTAGCCCTCCTAGGCATTATTTACTCTGGTGATAGCACTAGCCGCTAATGCTAGCTCGCTAGCCCCTCCTTTACACTTCCTGTTATCTCTCCTCCCACCCCAAGCCCCAGCGGGGGGGGGGGGGTAAGAATTGCCCTCTCCCCCCCACCCTTGTCTTTTCTGAAGCCTCTGTCTCTGGTCTACCCTGTCCTCTCTGTCCTCTCTGTTCTACATGTCTCTGGTCTACTCTGTCCTCTCTGTCCTGCATGTCTCTGGTCTATCCTGTCCTCTCTGAAGCCTGCATGTCTCTGGTCTACCCTGTCCTCTCTGCCCGCTCTGTCCTGCATGTCTCTGGTCTACCCTGTCCTCTGTCCTCTCTGTCCTCTCTGCCTCTGGTCTACCCTGTCCTCTCTGTCCGCTCTGTCCTGCATGTCTCTGGTCTACCCTGTCCTCTGTCCTCTCTGTCCTCTCTGCCTCTGGTCTACCCTGTCCTCTGTCCTCTCTGTCTCTGGGCTGCAGGAGAAGCAGCCGGAGCAAAAGCAGTGCTGATGCTGAATAATTCAGCAAGTCAGATACACATTTCCCAGCAGCGCCTCCATCCTTTCTACTCCTCCTCCTCTCCACCTCCTCCCCTTCTCCACCTCCTCCCTCCCACCCCCACCCCCCCCCCTCCTCTGTGCTGTGTTGTGCAGAGCAGTATTGGGGGCCAGCACGGCGTTATTTAAGTACTGTTGAGTAGGGGTATTTTTAGCAGGTCGCTGCTGCTGAGATTGCTGGTAATTGTGTCTGTGGGAGTGGTGAGCCCAAACTCCAACTGTGTGTGTGTGTGTGTGTGTGTGTGTGTGTGTGTGTGTGTGTAGAGGAGAGTGATCTGTAATTGTGTCTGTGCAAGTGCGAGCCCAAATTCAGAGCAAACACGTTGTGTGTGTGTGTGCAGGGGAGATCAGTGTGTGTGTGTGCGTGCAGGGGAGATCAGTGCGGTGTGTGTGTGTGTGTGTGCAGGGGAGATCAGTGCGTGTGTGTGCGTGCAGAGGAGATCAGTGCGTGTGTGTGTGTGTGTGTGTGCAGGGGAGATCAGTGCGTGTATGTGTGCGTGTGTGTGTGTGTGTGTGTGTGCAGGGGAGATCAGTAAGTGTGTGTGCTGGTCTCTCAGACAGGCGTCTCATGCAGTGTTGTGAGGAGAGACGAGACGAGAGTCTTTCTCCCGCAGGGCTGTCTAGCATCAATCATACACATCGATCAGGCCACACTGGGGGAGGTGATAATGAGGCTTCACACAGCCCCCCCCACACACACACACACACACACACACACACACACAGGTGGCTGTTGAGCGGTGGTGCGGTGAATTCTGCCTAAAGCCCATGGGCTTGTTAGGATTATTAGTGCTGAGATACACCGCTTCTCCTCTCTCTCTCTCTCTCTCTCTCTCTCCCTCTCTCTCCCTCTCCCTCTCCCCTCTCCTCTTCTCTCTCTGTCCTGTCTCTACCCCCCCCCTCGCTCTCTCTCTCCCCCTCCTCTCCTCCCTCTCTCCTCTCCTCTCATGTCCTCTCTCTCTTTCTCCTCTCCTCTCCTTTCTCCTTTCTCCTCCTCAGCACTCTAGCATTAGTTCCCCAGAGAGCCCCATCCACCCCGTCTATGTAGCTCAATGTGTGTGGAGACTGCACTCCCTCTCTCTCTCTCTCCCTCACTCCCTCTCTCTCCTTCTCTCCCTCTCTCCCTCTCTCTCCCTCTCTCTCTCCCAAGAAAGCTTTATTGGCATGAACGTTTCAATATCATTATTGCCAAAGCTCATTTGCATACAGGTATAAACACAGAAAAGTGGACTCACACAATTACAATAAGGCTACATGTACCTTTAGAACAATCACACAATTACAATAAGGCTACATGTACCTTTAGAACAATCACACAATTACAATAAGGCTACATGTACCTTTAGAACAATCACACAATTACAATAAGGCTACATGTACCTTTAGAACAATCACACAATTACAATAAGGCTACATGTACCTTTAGAACAATCACACAATTACAATAAGGCTACATGTCCCTTTAGAACAATCACACAATTACAATAAGGCTACATGTCCCTTTAGAACAATCACACAATTACAATAAGGCTACATGTACCTTTAGAACAATCACACAATTACAATAAGGCTACATGTACCTTTAGAACAATGTTGGAAAATGACCGTAAGCAAAATTAAAAAAAAAAAAACAGTCCACAAGTAGCAACTAGTGTGTCTTTCTTCTCTGGCCTGACTGGGTGTCCCTCGGGTCCCTCAGGCTGCTACACATTTTGCAGCTGGAGTGGCCACCTCCTTGTTCTCTCCAAGGCTGTGTGGCAATTGTGCCTCCTTTGGATATGTGTGAAATTCAGGAAAATTCAGGGAAGACTGAACAGAATTTCTCTCTCTCCCTCACTCTCTCCCTCTCTCTGTCTCTCTCCCTCACTCTCTCTTAGTGTGAAAAAGAAAAGATTCATGTTCACCCACTTACTGTTTCTCTCACACACAAACTCACACTGGCTCTTACACACACACACACACACACACCCCTCCCTACTGGCTGACGTGCAGGCTGTGTGTGTGTGAGCAGAGGGCTAGCAGCCTTTCCCTGTTGCAGGACCACACACACACACACACACGCACACAGTGCATAAGAGTGTGAAACACTAATTGATGTGGATTAACAGACACACACTCACACTCTTATAGACACACACACACACACACACACACACACACACACAGTGCATAAGAGTGTGAAACACTAATTGATGTGGCTGGATTAACAGACACACGCTCACACACACACACTTGGAAAAGCACTGTATGATGATCTAAGAACTATTTGAGTGACTTAAATTAAATGAGATATAACAGGTAATTATGTCTGTTATGGAACTGCTGTAAGTTAACACCATAGTCCCCCCTGATTTTCTTAAACTATAAATGAATATTCCATCCATATGTCGATTAGAATATTCCATGTATATATTGAGCCAAGATGTGAAATTTCAGTTTTTTAGCTTTGTCATGTGACCACATCAGCCAGAAGTCTCCTGATCTGACACAGAATCACCCATATCCTACGTGTGTGTGTGTGTGTGTGTGTGTGTGTGTGTGTGTGTGTGTGTGTGTGTGTGTGTGTGTGTGTAAACAGCTCCCAGCCCTTCCTTGTGTGCTCCATCAGTTACACTGCTGCGGACCCTAAACTTTGCCGGATCAGTACTGATGGATAACATGTCAAAACTGACCGCTTTGTCCCCTAAATGCACACACCCTCACTCTGCCTCACACACACACACACACACACACACACACACACACACACACAGGCAGCTGTCACTCTTTGTAGTGATGGCTGTGACGTTGTGTCTTGGTCATAATTGGCCATTCATCAATGTCAGTCCTCTGACTGCGGCCCCTAGTTTCCCCATTTGAATGGGAAATGAGCACTCTATGAACATCTCTCTCTCTCACTCTCACACTCTCTCTCACTCTCTCTGTCTCTCTCTCTCACTCTCACACTCTCTCTCACTCTCTCTGTCTCTCTCTCTCACTCTCTCTCTGTCTCTCACTCTCTCTGTCTCTCTCTCACTCTCACTCTCTCTCTGTCTCTCACTCTCTCTGTCTCTCTCTCTCACTCTCACACTCTCTCTCACTCTCTCTGTCTCTCTCTCTCACTCTCACACTCTCTCTCACTCTCTCTGTCTCTCTCTCTCTCTCTCACTCTCACACTCTCTCTCACTCTCTCTGTCTCTCTCTCTCACTATCACTCTCTCTCTGTCTCTCACTCTCTCTGTCTCTCACTCTCTTTGTCTCTCTCTCACTCTCTGTCTCACTCTCTCTCTCACTCTTACTCTCACTCTCTCTCTCTCTCACTCACTCACTCACTCTCTGTCTCTCACTCTCTCTGTCTCTCACTCTCTTTGTCTCTCTCTCTGTCTCTCTCACTCTCACGCTCTCTCTCTTACTCTCACTCTCTCTGTCTCTCTCTCACTCTCACGCTCTCTCTGTCTTTCACTTTCACTCTCTTTGTCTCTCTCTCTCTGTCTCTCTCACTCTCACGCTCTCTCTCTCTCTCTGTCTCTCTCTCACTCTTTCTCTCACTCTCTCTCTCTCTGTCTCCCCCTCTCTCTCTCTCTCTCTCCAGCTAGATAGCCAAAGTCTTTTGTTTGGTCAGTTGTTGAGAAAGCGTTGCCAAGATGAGGACAGTTGGCTGCAGAACTGAAGTGATTGCTGGCTGTTGAAGGCGGAATGAGGACTAGATCCATGTTCCCTTCACTGTGTGGCCAAACGCAGGGATGCTGGAGGGCAGAGTTGGGTGCCTGTTTGACTGGGACATGCCACCCAGCAATCCAGCTTCAGACAGACGGACAGACCAGCTCTGTGTGTGTGTGTGTGTGTGTGTGTGTGTCTGTCTGTCTCACTGGGCTTGACAACTCTACATTAACTGCAGCTAATGGAGCTAAAGGAGCCCTTTCTACACCAGCAGCACACACACACACATTTTCAAGCATAAAATCCTGTTGTGAAACTTATTCTTGTGAGGGTCAATCCTTCCATCCTTCATCACACTCCTGAATCAGCTCCAAAACCACGTTGGTTTGAGGTGCGTTTGTGTTTATGGGAGTTGATGACCTTTCCTATATGATCGCTGCCTCTCAATTCCACATCTCTCTTTCTCTCACCCTCCCTCTCTCCCTCTCCCTCTTTCCCTCTCTCCTTCTCTCCCTCCCTGTCTCTCTCTGTGAGCGGGTGGCAGGCTTGTCCTCCTCAGTGCTCTCATGTGGAACTGAGAGCAGAGTCAACCAGCTTGCAGGAGAAAACTGCACACACACACACACACACACACACACACACACACACACACACACACACACACACACACACAGCGAGGGAGAGATGGGGTGGGTGAGAATGAAATGTGTTGTGTTGTCCAGCAGTTTCATGAGATGGTCCTCAGGTGTGTGTGTGTGTTGTGAGATGTCGTAGCTTGGATCTAAGTAGTCCTCAGGTGTGTCCTCAGGTGCTGAGACACCTGTGATGGCCCACCTCTGAGAGGTGGGAACAGAGGTGCTTTCATTGAGAGAAACACACACACAAACTCTCATGGACTCACAGGAAAGGGGTCAGAGGTCATGCCATTTGGACTGAACCAACTTGGCTAGGTAGGACTTAGCAATAAATACACACACACTCACACATATCCATTGTACTAGCTGAGAGTTGCTGTATTTCACATGTTACTGGAGCAGCACAAGGTGTGTGTGTGTGTGGGTGTGTGAAGGTCCATTGTTGTGTGAGTGATGCAGTTGCCATGGTAATGCAGGGCACCTTTCTTTGAGCATGCGGGGCTCTGTGGACACACAGCATTAGTGTGCAGGACACACACTTTCTGCGTCTGCTGAGCCACACCGTACACCACACACACACAAATCAAGCCAGTGTCTCACACACACCATGATTCCCCTGTATTACCTATGGGATAAATAAAGTATTTATCTGTCGGTGTGTGTGTGTGTGTGAGAGAGAGTGAGGCGCTTCACATGAGTTCACCCAGCATCAGATGGCACCAGTAGACAGTAAATACTGATGACCTCAAATGCCCTTTGACCTCCATTTATGGTTGTCTTGAGAATAGGTGGTTCATCATGGGTGTGAGCCTGGTGCCTGATGTCTGTGTGACACACCCACACACACACACACACACCCTCCAGTCCCAGTCTCCAGTCACACACATTGCTTGGCTGTGTGTTTGTTTGTGTGTGTGTGTGTGTGTGTGTGTGTGTGTGTGTGTGTATCTGGGTTGCTGAAGCCTGTGTAGTTCCAACAGCTCAGTGGGCTCTACTGCACTGGGCTCTGTAGCACTAGCTGGGTGAAGGAGACTCTGCCTTACACACACACACACACACTCTCTTGGGCCCATAAAGTCTTTATGGCTTTGGCTTCAATTTGCAACAATAGAATTTGAGTTTAATTTGAGGCCCATATTCTGTGTGTGTGTGTGTGTGTGTGTGTGTGTGTGTGTGTGTGTGTGTGTGTGTGTGTGTGTGTGTTGGAGTAGGGTGAAGTTGATGTGTGATGACGTGTGTATGAGAGTGTCTAATTGTAATTGTCATGAGCCCTCAGGTCTGGTGCCTCACACACACACACACACACACACACACACATGTTAACATACTAGGATTCCCATCAGCCACTCTGTGAGGTTAAATGAGCACGTACACACTCACACACACACACACACACACACACACACACTCACACACTCAAAGCAGGCCTCACCTTGGCCTGGGTGTGTTTTGAACTGCTACTGCAGCAGGCTGTTCATGTTTTATTAAAACAAACACGCACAGGGAAGATCAGAGGAGACGCGCATTAAAAGCCTGCACACACACACACACACACACACACACACACACACACACACACACACGCGCACACACACTGAAGAGATGCACGGTAAAAAGTCTGCATGCCTACGCATAGCAACTAGACGCCTGCCAGCCGGGAGATTTTTTGGGGCAGGAGGGGTTTGAAAGGAGAGAGAGAGAGAGAGGGGGAGCAGAACAAATTGGACAGGGAGAAAGAGGGAGGTGGAGCGAAGGGGGGATGGTGGAGGGAGAGAGAGATGGATTGAAGGAGTGCAAAATCAGATGGCTTTGAAGCGTCTCTGTAGAAAAATGAAGTTGGAAAGTCTTACACTTTTAATGCCATTTTAAACTCGTGAGTCAGTGTTTGTAAGTGTGTTTGTGAGTGTGTGTGTGATGTGTGTGTTCATGTTAAAATGTCTTTAGACTTTAGGTTGTGTGGTGGATTTTATGCACCTCTATGTGTGGTTTTTATGTCTGTGTGTGTGTTCGTGACATTTTGGTCGGGTGAATCTTTTGTGTGTGTGTGTGTGTGTGTGTTTGTGTGTGTGCGCGCGCCAGTGCCATGAGGGTCTGTGAGTGTGTGTTGATGGGATTTGAAGTTGTTTTAGTGTTTAATCATCAGTGATGTGCTTGTCTTGCACTATGTACATATTAAGCTGCAACTGAATGAATCTGCGGAATCCAGAACAGATCTGATCTGCTACCACACACGTCTGTGGAGGGATCTCTGAATCTCCTCCTAACAGAACACGCCCATTCAGAGACCACCTCTGCACATTTCACCCACTGTTGCATTGTAGAAGCAGATTGCCTAAACTAAGCGTCAGTCACTAGAGGTTGCCAGGTTAACTACATTTCTCATTTGATATTTGCGCTGCTTACATTTGTTAGAATGGAAAATTAGACCACTCATTTCTTAAGGTTGTTGTGTTGTGTTGTGTTGTGTTGTGTTGTGTTGAGCTGTATTGAGCTGTGTTGTGTTGTATTGTGTTGTGTTGAGCTGTGTTGTGTTGTGTTGTGTTGAGTTGTGTTGTGTTGTGCTGTGTTGAGTTGTGTTGTGTTGTGCTGTGTTGTGTTGAGTTGTGTTGTGTTGAGTTGTGTTGTGTTAAGTTGTGTTGTGTTGTGTTGAGCTGTGTTGTGTTGAGTTGTGTTGTGTTGTGTTGAGCTGTGTTGTGTTAAGTTGTGTTGTGTTGTATTTAGCTGTGTTGTGTTGAGTTGTGTTGTGTTGAGCTGCGTTGTGTTGTGTTGTGTTGAGCTGTGTTGTGTTGAGTTGTGTTGTGTTGAGCTGTGTTGTGTTGAGTTGTGTTGAGTTGTGTTGTGTTGTGTTGTGTTGTGTTGAGTTGTGTTGTGTTGTGTTGTGTTGTGTTGAGCTGCGTTGTGTTGTGTTGTGTTGAGCTGTGTTGTGTTGAGTTGTGTTGTGTTGAGCTGTGTTGTGTTGAGTTGTGTTGTGTTGAGTTGTGTTGTGTTGTGTTGAGTTGTGTTGTGTTGTGTTGTGTTGTGTTGAGCTGCGTTGTGTTGTGTTGTGTTGAGCTGTGTTGTGTTGAGTTGTGTTGTGTTGAGCTGTGTTGTGTTGAGTTGTGTTGTGTTGAGTTGTGTTGTGTTGTGTTGTGTTGTGTTGTGTTGTGTTGTGTTGAGTTGTGTTGTGTTGAGCTGTGTTGTGTTGTGTTGTGTTGTGTTGTGTCGCTTTCATTTGAAAAGGCAATAATGAGGATGCCACCGTAGACACCACCTATCAGTGGGGAACGAGCAGAAACTTACTAAGACTACCATTCTCTTGTCTCACACACATACACACACACACACACACACACACACACACACACACACACACACACACACACACACACACACACACACACACACACATACACACACACACACACACACACACACACACATCCACAGATTCTTTGAAAAACCTCCTTAGGCCTCTTTCCCACACCCACTGCAAACAGGCCGCTAATGTGCTACATTCCTGAAAGCACCCAACAATAGTGTGTGTGTGTGTGTGTGTGTGTGTGTTTTGAAGAGTGCTTCTGTATGTCTGTCTTTTGTCTTGGTTATTATAGGTGTAATAGTGTGCGTGTGTGTGTGTGGAGAGGAGAAGAGAGTGTGAGGAGTGTGTGTGTGTGTGTGTGTGTGTGTGTAATGACTTGTGGAGGAATGCAGGGAATTCCAGTGCTTGTCTGGGATACTCTCCAACCACCGAGATCCCTCCTCTCTGACGCCTCATCAGGCCTCTCTCCTCTCCACACACACACACATACACACACACTCCTCACACTCTCCTCTCCACACACACACACACACACACACACACACACACTCCTCACACTCTCCTCTCCTCACAAACACACACACACACACACACACACAAACACACACACTCTCCTCTCTTCTCCACACACACACGCCTCACACTGTCCTCTCCTCTCCACACACACACACACACACACACACACTCCTCACACTCTCCTCTCCTCACACACACACACACACACACACACACTCCTCACACTCTCCTCTCCTCACACACACACACACACACACACACTCCTCACACTCTCCTCTCCTCACAAACACACACACACACACACACAAACACACACACTCTCCTCTCCTCTCCACACACACACGCCTCACACTCTCCTCTCCTCTCCTCACACACGCACACTCACTCTCCTCTCCTCTCCACACACACACTCCTCACACTCTCCTCTCCTCTCCACACACACACACACACACACACACACACACACACACACACACTCCTCCCCTCTCCACTCACACACACCCCTCACACTCACCCCTCCTCTCCTCACACACACACACGCACGTTCCTTACACTTTCCTCTCCTCTCCTCACACACTCCTCTCCTCTCCTCACACACTCCTCTCCTCTCCTCACACACTCCTCTCCTCTCATAAGGTATGGCGTGTGGGTGGGCATGTGTGACTGAGCTATTTTCCTCTGAGTGGACAGTTAAAGACTGTGACTGCCTTCCATGTTATCTACATAGCTTTGTAGTGTGTGTGTGTGTGTGTGTGTGTGTTGCCTTACACTGCCTCCATCTCTCTAATGCCTCTCGGTCTAGTCTCCTAGTCACCTGGAGGGCAGACCTCCAGCTTTAACAAGACTGGAAACACTTGCGCGCGCGTGTGTGTGTGTGTGTGTGTGTGTGTGTGTGTGTGTGTGTGAGGGAGGGAGAGGAAGAGAGAGTGTGGGTGTGTGTGATGGAGAGGAAGAGAGAGAGTGAGTGTGTGTGTGTGTGTTTGAGGGAGAGAAAGAGAGGGACTGTGTGTAGAAGAGTGAAGAGGAAGAGTGTGTGTGTGAGAGGAAGAGAGAGAGTGTGAGTGTGTGTGTGTAAGGGAGAGGAATAGGGTGTGTGTGTATATGAGGGGGAGAGAGAGAGTGTGTGTAGTGTATATGTGTATGAGGGAGAGAGAGCGAGAGAGGAGGAGAGTGTGTGTGTGTGTGAGTGTGTGTATGAGGGGGAGGAGAGAGAGAGAGATGAGGAGAGTGTGAGTGTGTCTGTATGAGGGAGAGAAATAGGGTGTGTGTGTGTGTATGTATGAGGGGGAGAGAGAGTGTGTGTGTAGTGTATGTGTGTATGGGGGAGAGGGAGAAGGGGTGTGTGTGTGTGTGTGTGTGTGTGTGTGTGTGTGTGTGTGTGTGTGTGTGCGCTCATCCATGAGGTCATGTGACGTAGAAGCTGTCAAGTCAGGAAAATCCACAGTGATCACATAGTAGCTTTCTAGAGTCCTGCTGGACAAATGCTGTGTGACGTCAGTCTGTGTCTGTGTCCTCAGCTAACATCAGTGTGTGTGTGTGTGTGTGTGTGTGTTTGTGTGTGTGCTTGTGTGTGTCACCTCATGCCTGCGAGCATTCTTGCACTTGGGTGCAATGGGTTAAGCTGCTTGGGTAGTGGTGTCTGTGTGTGTGTGTGCGTGTGTGTGTGTGTGTGTTAGTCAGTCAGACAGTTCCTGTTACCCCAAGACCAGCTGTGTCATACTCAACCCAGCTGCCTCTAGCCTCTCTCTCTCTCTCTCTCTCTCTCTCCCTCTCTCCCCCCTCTCCTTTTTCTGTCTTTCTCTCCCTTTTCTCTCCCACACACTCACTTACTCCCTCTTTTCTCTCTCTCTCTCTCATTTTTCTCTCTTTCTCTCCCTTTTCTCTCCCACTCACTTACTCTCTCTTTTCTTTCTCTCCCTCTTTTCTCTCTCTCTCTCTCTCTCTCTCTCTCTCTGGTCAAATTGCCTTAGTTCTCCTCCTCTCTAGTGCGCTGTCACTCATGGTGCACACCCCCACAGATGGACTGAACGAGGCATCTATGTGCTCAGTCTAACAAACAAGACTAAATGGAGGCTTTGTCTCAAGGTTCTTTTTTGAAACACACACACATACACACACACAGCACTTGGTCAGACATCTGAAACACCAAATGCCCTTTGACCTTTCATGATCTCTAGCCAGCAGTGATGCTGCTGGTGGCAAATCTGTTGTTTTGATAAGATTAGAGTGAGTGTGTGTGTGTGTGCGTGCTCTCCTAATGTGTGTTTTTCTGTCCACAGAACTCTATACGCCACAACCTGTCCCTGAACAAGTGTTTTCTCAAAGTGCCTCGCTCCAAAGATGACCCTGGAAAGGTATGTCTATTCACGTGTGTGTGTGTGTGTGTGTGTGTGTGTGTGTTAAACGTCCGTGTCAAAGTATTCAAA
>PYXC01000870.1:2500-5000 GCA_015244755.2 Tenualosa ilisha
GATTGCTCCGGTGAGGTCATTGACCACAGCACCAAGTGAAACGAAGGACCAGGGTTGTTCCCATTTTGAAGAAAAACAGCAGATGGGATGTTGGTAATTCTAGGTCAGTATCAGTTCTGACAGCCACTTCAAAGGTGTTTGAACGTCTTGTGTGTGACCAAGAGGAGGAGTTTGCAGTTGAACAAAACCTGCTTCATGGGCTGAGAGCAGCGCCCTCTACTGAAACCTGTCTCATCTACTTATTTGATTACATTCAATAGAACTTTGATGAAGGAATGTATGTTGGCATGATAACACCTGATTTGCAGAAAGTCTTTGATGATGAATCATGCAATACTGTTTTCAAAATTACAGTGTTTGGGTTTCAGACATACTGCTGGTAAATTGTTCCTAGTATCTTGATTGTACAGTGGATCTTAATGGTAGAACTCAAGTTAGTGATGTTGAGGGTACTGTATCAGATACCCTGAACATTCCATGCGGCGTGCCCCAGGGTTCTGTCTTGGACCCTCTTTTATTCTTGGTTGATATAAGTGATCTGCCAGCTGCAGTCAAATGGAAGCGTCCTTTATATGCTGATGACTCTGCATTACGTGTCTCTGGGAGTGGTGCACGTGAGCTTGAGGATACTGATGGGAAGGAGGTAGTGGGTGAGCGAGTGGCTTATTGACAACAAGCTTTCAGTACACCTGGGTTGTGAAAAGCAAATGCACTGAAGGTTGGATGTGTAACGGTACTGAAATAGTGTCAAGAAAGAATTACATCCTTGAGGTTAACTTTAGAGCCGTCATTCACTTGTGACTCGTCACCAAAACATTATCCAAGAGTGCAAGTAAACTTGTTACAAGTTAAACTTTGTTTCATAGGACAAAGCATTTTGCATTTTCTGCCAAGAAGCTACTTGTTTTGTCATTGATTCAGTACCATTTTGACTATACATGTTCCACTTAGTGTTCTAGCTAATTGGTTAAACTTAAATACAACTGCAGGTGATGCAGAATAACGTGTAACGTGTAAAGTGCATCTGCCTGTACTCAGATTGGTAGCTCTGAATTTCAAAGGGTGGGATTGCTGCCAGTGTGTCTCAGAGCTGAAACTAAATCACATGTTTACTGTCATTCATGGCCATGCTCTCAGATCTATGCTCTCCTATAAAACACATGTACACACACGGCACGGTCATCACACACACAGCACAGTCATCACGCACACAGCACAATCACACACACACAGCACGGTCATCACACACACAGCACAGTCATCACGCACACAGCACAATCACACACACACAGCACGGTCATCACACACACAGCACAGTCATCACACACACAGCACAATCACACACACACAGCACAATCACACACACACAGCACAATCACACACACACAGCACAGTCATCACACACAGCACAATCACACATACACAGCACAGTCATCACACACACAGCATAGTCATCACACACACAGCACAATCACACATACACAGCACAGTCATCACACACACAGCACAGTCATCACACACACAGCACAATCACACACACACAGCACGGCCATCACACACACACAGCACGGCCATCACACACACACAGCACGGTCATCACACACACAGCTCGGCCATCACACACACAGCATAGTCATCACACACACAGCACAGTCATCACACACACAGCACGGCCATCACACACACACAGCATGGTCATCACACACACAGCTCGGCCATCACACACACAGCATAGTCATCACACACACAGCACGGTCATCACACACACAGCACGGTCATCACACACACAGCACAGTCATCACACTAGTACTCGGCTAGTATTTATTCTTGTATCAGGCTACACTGACCCTGACCCTAACCCTGACCCTAACCCTGCCCAGAGTCAATGATGCAGCTAAAACACTTTCTGCTATGGTTTGGAAAAGCCTTCTGCCACTTTCCAGAAAAGTCTTAAATCTTAGAAGGGCTTTTAGAAGTTAAAAGAAGAAGAGGTTAGAAGAGGTTAAAGTCTTTTCATGGAACACAGTAAAAATGATCCCATTTTTGAGAAGTTAGAGAGTTTATTTTGTGTTTCAAGATGCATGTTAATCACGCCCCAACACCAGGGCCATGTTGGACATCAGTGTTTAATCACGTCCCAACACCAGGGCCACGTTGGACATCAGTGTTTAATCACGTCCCAACACCAGGGCCACGTTGGACATCAGTGTTTAATCACGTCCCAACACCAGGGCCACGTTGGACATCAGTGTTTTCACTTTAGCATCTTGTCCTTTGGATTCTTCTGTCCATTCAATCCAAAAATACAATCAATCAAATCAACCAATCAGATCGCTCCGGTGAGGTCATTGTCCACTGCACCAATCAGATGACTCTGGTGAGGTCATTAACCAATCAGATTGCTCCGGTGAGGTCACTGACCACGCCCGCCTTCACCATCTGCCGCAGGAAACGAGTCTCTGCCCCCACGTCGTGCACCACCTGTGTTGCCATGGCGCCC
>PYXC01000870.1:10000-12500 GCA_015244755.2 Tenualosa ilisha
ACTCTCACTTTCATTGGATTGGACATTTCAGGACTTGATGATGATGATATAAAATCAAAGGATTGATCAAATATGCAAGCTAGAAAATGCATAATTTGGATCAAAATGAAGATGAATATTTAAGCGTTCAACCTAGTACCATCATGTGTATCAGCAAAGTTAGCCTATTATGTCACTGACTTTGAACCCTTTAATACTTGCGTACATTTTCCAAGAATAGACATTTTGTTTTCGGTAAAGTCATTTTGATGAGTATTCACCAGATCCTCAAAGAGTGCGCCTGCGTCGCTCAGTAGCTGGACGCCCCTGGGTGGGCTCGAACCACCAACATTTCGGTCAACAGCCAAATGCACTAACCGATTGCACCACAGAGACACTGGACAACGCAGCTGGTCTCTGCATTGGTGGCTCCAGCAGACACGACCGCAGATGAGTGGCACATGCATCCGCTCACCGTCAGCCCACGGCACCATCCACCTTCACAGGAAGCCTGGCAAGCTCAGCCGCTAGCGCATCAGGCTTCTACGCTGAAGGGCCAGGGTTCAAGTCCCTGTTCAGGTCCTGTCCTTCTGCCCCTCGAAGACCTGATTAAAAGCAACAATCCCTCATCCCATCGTCAAAAAAAAACATGGCTGCAACATGACGTGTGTGGCCTGTTCAACTGTGTGTTTAACACTGATCTTTCGACATAATTGTCACTGCGTCCAAACTATTTACTCCACAAGTTCCTTCAGCTGGAGATTGAACCCAGGGCCTCACACATGCAAAGCATGTGCTCTACCACTGAGCTGCAGCCTCTTCAGCTGTTGCCTCGCTGTGAGGAAAGCCTCAGCTTGTCCAGCAGCAGGTGCGAAAAATACATCCTAGCTGGACAGTCCTTGGGTGGGCTCGAACCACCAACCTCTTGGTTGACAGCCAAACACGCTAACCGATTGCACCACAGAGACCATTGGAATTGCAGCTGGTCTCCGCATTGGTGGCTAGGGCAGACATGCCCTCAGATGAAGTTGGCACATGCATTCGCTCACCGTCAGCCCACCACACCATACACCATCACAGGAAGCCTGGCGAGCTCAGTCAGTTGTGTACGAGACTCTTAGTCTCAGAGTCGTGGGTTCAAACCCCGGATTTTCTCTTGCGGCGTATCAAAAACAGAACTTTGCCGGCCCAGTGCAGCAGCCACCATCTACTGAGGTTGTATTCAAATGAAGTCTGGCTAGTTTGGTTGGTAGAGCATCAGACTTGAGAAATTCTGGGGATTGAACGCAGGGCCTCATACATGCAAAGCATGTGCTCTACCACTGAGCTACATCCCCTCCAGCTGCTGTTGAGGGGCAGAAATTCCTCATCTTGAGGCTCACTGAGGATTAATGGCTTTTGGTTGTATGTGTTGAAACAGGTTATGGCGACTTAAGTCAAGGCGGGCAAACGCAAACGTTTGCGCCTGAGGAGAGCATGAGGCACCTTTGGCGCTCTTCTTTCTATGGAAATGTTGAACCTAATAGCACTCAGGGGTCCGGGGCCTTTCAGACACTTAGAGGCAGTCTGCTACACTTTGACATTTTTAAGTTTTTCAGCTAACTAAAAATACATATGCAAAAGTGGCACATAGGGTTATATTCTAGAAGACCTTAGGAATAATAATATAAGAGTAAAGTCAATGTAATGAAATTAGTTTTTATTAAAATTCTGTGTAAATACAAGTACACAAAAACCTATTTTGAAAGGTCTTCAAACATTGTAAAAAAACACACTATAAACATATCTGGCCAAGACTTTTGAAGTCTGAACCTTGTAAACATAAGTGTTGGCTACATAAAAGTCAGAAGAGCATTTAGAGAAGTGTTGTAGTTTCAATACAAATTGTAAAAAAGTAAGACAAACTAAAGCCAGTGGCTGTTTCAAATGAATACTGATTAGATGGGTGTATCACACCTGTAACTGCCCCCTCCCCACTGTCATTGTCCATGTGTCTGCGTGTCCACTGCTGTCATTGTCCACCTGTCAATGGCTCTGCCAGGAGCAAAAGAGAGAGCAAAAGAGCTTAGATTGTGCTGTGAAAAGAGCTTAGATTGTGCTGTGAAAATAGCCTCTCATCTAAGATGCCAAGCAGAAAAACAGTTTCTGTCTTGCTGAAGGCAAAGGTAGACGTTGCATGTATCGCACTTCCACAAAGTTTTATTTTTCTTTCCCTGCAGCCTGCAGAACACACAGGCTCTGCGACCATCACCGTCCCTCTTCCCATCTGCGCTGAGCGCAATCCCACAAACTGGAATGTGAGTCTCTAATACAGTACGCTAATAAACTTGGCAACCAACTGCGTCTATGCATTGCATGTTGACTGTAAATGCAACTAAATGAGTACAGCGTGACATGAATTTCAGCAATATCATATGATCATCTGTCCAGTGAAACACCTTCCTACTACAACCGAAGTGTACTTTGGCACGGAGCACAGGCTAATGAAGTAGGCTAACACTTAGCAACACGCAATGGCTAA
>PYXC01000870.1:17500-30000 GCA_015244755.2 Tenualosa ilisha
CCATGCGTCACCCCCCCCCAGTACCCCAGGTCGCAAGGCGTGTGTGAGTGTGTGAGTGTGTGTGTGAGTGTGTGAGTGTGTGAGTGTGTGTGTGAGTGTGTGTGTGTGTGTGTGAGTGTGTCCATAGCGTGTCTTCCCACTACTGCACTGGGTCACTTCCCTGAGAGTTGAATTCCTGCCTTGAGCATTTTCTGACTGTGCAATAAGACTCTGGACTGTGCAGTTAGGACTGCAGTCATGCACCTTCTTTATCACCCATCACAGCCTTATGGGAAATATCAACCATATTTGGATGTATTGTTTAGTCGTTTGGATATATTGCTGTACCTGTGCTGCTTCTCTGTGCATCTGTGGGCTGTTCCACACAACATCTTACTATACTTTGTGTAGTGACAATAAAAAATGCACAGACACACGCACACAGACACACACACACACACACACACACACACACACACACACAGACACAGACAAGGCAAGTTACACACACACAAACACACACAGGTGAGGCAAGACAAGGCAAAACAACAAACCCATTAACATCTACTGTATACATGGTGACCATCATCACCATTTAATAAAGTACAGTATGAGCACACACACACACACACACACACACAAACACAGGATTCCACCAAAACCACACACACAAGCATGGCAAAGTACACACAAATACACACAGACAAGGGAAGGCACACACACACACACAGACAAGGTAAGTTAATATGAGGTAAGACAATATGAGTGTACACACACACACACACTTACCGACTGAGGAAAAAGTCTCCGGACCCCCTTCTGCCCCTGCTTCGGACCTGCTGTGTGTGGGGGAGTGTGTTGGCGTGTGTGTGAGAGAGAGAGTGTGTGTTTGTGTATGTGTGTGAAGGAGTGTGTGTGTGGGGGACATCAGGCAGCAGAGGTTCAGTGTCCTCCTCCGGGTCTGTGACACTCAGTTTCTTCTGAGCCACCATTGTCCTTCTTTTCTCACACACACACACTCACACACACTCTTGCTCTCCAGAACATTAGCCTGTCACACACTGGAACTGACACCTGCGACAAACACACACGCATAGACACACACTGTGATGCCTGTGTCTTTCGGGTAGAGACAGAGAATCTATGGACTAATGACCCCCCCCCCACACACACACACACACACACACTTCCCTGTGTGTGTTCAGAGTTCTCCTGTATCTCTATCAGGTTAATGATTCACTCGTCACCATGGAGATGGACTCTGGCCTGCGCCTGACAAACATTTGAATATCAGTCAGAGTCACACATACACACACACACACACACATACACACTCTAAAGCCCTCAGCCACACACACACACACACACACACACACACACACTAAAGCCCTCAGCCACACACACACACACACACACTCTAAAGCCCTCAGCCACACACACACACACTCTAAAGCCCTCAGCCATACACACACACACTCTAAAGCCCTCAGCCATACACACACACACACACACACTCTAAAGCCCTCAGCCACACACACACACACACACACACACACACACACTCTAAAGCCCTCAGCCACACACACACACACACACACACACACACTCTAAAGCCCTCAGCCACACACACACACACACACTCTAAAGCCCTCAGCCACACACACGTTTTAAAGCTCATGCTCTATGTTCTAAAGCTCACATTGAGACGTAAACACAGACGTAAAACTCTCAGCCACACACAGACGTTCTAAAGCTCACACTCAGCCTCAGATGTTCTAAAGCTCACACTCAGCCTCAGATGTTCTAAAGCTCACACTCAGCCTCAGATGTTCTAAAGCTCACACTCAGCCTCAGATGTTCTAAAGCTCACACTCAGCCTCAGATGTTCTAGAGCTCACACTCAGCCTCAGATGTTCTAAAGCTCACACTCAGCCTCAGATGTTCTAGAGCTCACACTCAGCCTCAGATGTTCTAAAGCTCACACTCAGCCTCAGATGTTCTAAAGCTCACACTCAGCCATACACAGGTGTTCTAAAGCTTACACTCAGTCCTACACATTAAATGTCAGGGCTTTACTAACCATAGCCACTGATTTGTTTTGTTACTTACACTAATGTAAATTTTTGCCAATACATGTGGATTTGTTTACAAACCAAAGGATAGGAACTAGAGTTCTGTTTGTTTGTTTACAAACCAAAGGATAGGAACCAGAGTTCTGTTTGTTTGTTTGTTTACAAACCAAAGCATAGGAACCAGAGTTCTGTTTGTTTGTTTACAAACCAAAGGATAGGAACCAGAGTTCTGTTTGTTTGTTTACAAACCAAAGGATAGGAACCAGAGTTCTGTTTGTTTGTTTACAAACCAAAGGATAGGAACCAGAGTTCTGCTGTCTGACAACATATTAAAAAGACTCAGGCGAATGTGATTTACTTTTGTTCTTGTTGTTGTTCTTGTTGTTCAGAGAGGCGCCGCTGGCATCTGGCAAGCACAGTACATTCTCCAAGAGACCAATAGTGTAGTGTTGCCATGCAGTCTTGACTCTGCGACTCTGCGACTCTGCGACTCTGTTACTCTGTGACCCTGAGACTTTCGGGTTCGGATGTTCTTTTTTTGCCAAAGGCGGAGGACACAACTGAGGATATTTCCTCCCATACTTCCTTGACCCGTGGAGGTTTGGGGGGATTCTTTCCATCCCCGAAGATAAACTGTTTACGCGCTTTTACCTCACGCACGAGCAGATCGGTCTCCTCCATCGAAAAACGCTCCTGTCTTCCGGGTAAATTCGCCTTCATAATAGCAACACACCATGGAAAATGCGCCGCTGGCTTTTAAAAGGAATGAGAGTATAAATCCTGATTGGTTAATTGTATGTTACGCCCAAAACACACCCATGACTAATGAAGTACTTTAAGACCAACCCTTTTGAACCATGCGCCTGGCGCAATGTTCGCTTTTCCTGCTGTCAAAATACCAAATTGTGTCGGGCACGCCCCCAAAGCAACTTGCGCGACAGACTTTAGACAATGCGCATATGATCGTCAAAATAGAGCCCATAGAGTCCAGACTGAGTGTCAGTGAACTGTACTGAAGCCATGGAGACCAGACTGAGTGTCAGTGAACTGTACTGAAGCCATGGAGACCAGACTGAGTGTCAGTGAACTGTACTGAAGCCATGGAGACCAGACTGAGTGTCAGTGAACTGTACTGAAGCCATGGAGACCAGACTGAGTGTCAGTGAACTGTACTGAAGCCATGGAGACCAGACTGAGTGTCAGTGAACTGTACTGAAGCCATGGAGACCAGACTGAGTGTCAGTGAACTGTACTGAAGCCATGGAGACCAGACTGAGTGTCAGTGAACTGTACTGAAGATTCAGGGTAAAAATGGGGGTGAGATTCAGTATATCTGGATCTGGTGCTCATGTAGTTTTATCATGTTCACTTTCAGATGAATTTATTTGGGTTTTTGTGGTCATTTAAAGGAAACACCCAGTGGGAAATGGACCAAAAGTAAATAGCAGCATGATAAAAAGTTTGAACGTCCATCGGGGAGCAAATTCTGAAAACCTCACGCATGCATTACTAGACCGCATTAAGCTGATGCTTGGTGTGTGAGGCTACTTTAAGCCTTGTTTAAGGTTTAAAAATAGCAATTTATCCCACTAGCATTGTGAGCCTTTTGCAAACATAGACTAAATGTGGTCTAGTTCATTTTTAAGGGAGGTCAATACAATATTGCACTTCTGTTTGGGTTGGTGGTATTTGGGGGGGGGGGGCTGTTGAGATTTAGTGCCTGTGCCTCAGTAAAGCTGAGGACTGAACTGAAAATGCATTAAAGGACAAGTTTGTTTTTGTTTTTTTTTACACCTAAAGGCTAAGACTGAAGTTTTGACAAATGCCTTTGTTCCAAGATTTTTGGGATGTTCTTGCAGCACCCCTCCACTTACAGAATGGCTGCATAGGTGCACAGCTCCAGTCTTTCTGAAATGCACTGAACTTTGGTTTGTAAAGACGTGAAACTCACTGAGTGGTCCGTAATGTTCAATGATATGCAGACACATCATTTACTGCTAACCGTATGGTTTCCAACATGTTTTTGTCCATTCATTCTCAATTATGGACCTATAATCAACTCACTGTTGAGGTATCAAGGGATCTTGGCAGCCGTCTTGACCACCTTGGCAGTCCATGGAGACCACCTGTGTACTTGGCAGTCCATGGAGACCACCTGTGTTTTTGTTCAAGAGAAAGATGTGTTTAACACATTTTTAATTGCACCTTACTATGTTCTGTGCTGGGACAATAGTCAGGATAGAGTGTGTGTGTGTGTGTCTGTGTGTGTGACGCTCCAATAGAAATGTGAGGTGCATTGTGGGAAACCTTGGACTGAATCTCCTCCAGTGAGTTTTTACCCTGATAACATTCTGTGCTCACATGTCCACATTTCTGTGTGTGTGCGTGTGCGTGTGTGTGTGTGTGTGTGTGTGCAAGTGTGTGTGTATCTGTGTGTGTGTGTGCGTGTGTGTGAGTGTGTGCGTGTGTGTGTGAGTGTGTGCGTGTGTGTGTGTCTATGCAATGAGGAAAACAATAGTCATGTGCTCATCGTTCACACACTCCTATCATGCTGTCTAAGAAAATGGGTAGGATAGAGATGATTGATATGTGTGTGTGTGTGTGTGGTGTGTGTGTGTGTGTGTGTGGTGTGTGTGTGTGTGTGTGCGTGCATGTATGTGTGTGTGTGTGTGCGTGTGCATGTGTGTGTGTGTGTGTGTGTGCACTAAAGCAAGCATTTACAAGGCATCAGATGATGGTAATGAGATATAAACAAGCACAAATATAAATAACATTTACACAGATACTCGTTAATAACATCCTGTCCAGAAGCCTGTCATACACACACACAGACTCACACACACAATTTGTACAAGTGCCACAAGTCTCATAAACGACCTGCAACATGAACAAATGCTATTTATGAGAATTTCATTAATGTGCGTGTGTGTGTGTGTGTGTGTGTGACCATTGTTTCATTAGCCTCATCACGCGCACCTACAAATGGATTCTGTGTGTGCTCTTTGAGCTGTATATAACACACACACACCCTGAAGCTCACACATTCACTATCACACACACTTCCACTGACCACCTCACACAGCTGACCTGACAGAGCAGACGAACACACACTTTTACAGTGAGGACTACTAACCAAATGGCTGAAGAATCCAGCAACACACACATTATGTGTGGTGTTTATCGAGCTGAAGAGTCCAGAGATGTCCCTGCAGAGAAACTGAGGCCGATTCTACCAAAGGAGAGAAGAGAGGAGTTAAGAGGAGACACCAGCGAGGTCAAGGAGATAGGAGACACCAGCAAAGAGACAAGACAGGATACCAGCATGGAGACAAGAGTAGACACCAGTGAGGAGATGAGAGAAGACCTCCGTAAGGAGATAGGAGGAGAGATCATGGAGGAGACGAGAGAAGACCTCCGTAAGGAGAAAGGAGGAGAGATCATGGAGGAGACGAGAGAAGACCTCCGTAAGGAGAAAGGAGGAGAGATCATGGAGGAGACGAGAGAAGACCTCCGTAAGGAGAAAGGAGGAGAGATCATGGAGGAGACGAGAGAAGACCTCCGTAAGGAGAAAGGAGGAGAGATCATGGAGGAGACGAGAGAAGACCTCCGTAAGGAGAAAGGAGGAGAGATCATGGAGGAGACGAGAGAAGACCTCCGTAAGGAGATAGGAGGAGAGATCATGGAGGAGACGAGAGAAGACCTCCGTAAGGAGATAGGAGGAGAGATCATGGAGGAGACGAGAGAAGACCTCCGTAAGGAGAAAGGAGGAGAGATCATGGAGGAGACGAGAGAAGACCTCCGTAAGGAGAAAGGAGGAGAGATCATGGAGGAGACGAGAGAAGACCTCCGTAAGGAGAAAGGAGGAGAGATCATGGAGGAGACAATAAGAGGAGAGCCAGTGAAAGACTGGCAACAGAATCCGCCAGACGAGCTCATTGGGGGAGAGATGAGGGCGGAGCTGAAAGGAGGAGCAGAAATCCACAGTGCTGGACAGAGCAGGAGAGGGCAGGTAGGAGATGCAGGAAGTGGGACATGTAGGAAGTAGGAGTGGGAGACAGGTGTTTGAGGACTTTGGGGAGATCAGAGGCGGGGAAATGCGGCTTCAGACAGTAGAAGTCCTGACCTGCATGAAGTTCGCACCCCATATGATAACAATATGGATACAATCATTTGTGTTTGTGCATCGTTTTTGCAGACAAAAAAAAATCTGTGGTTAAACCTCTTTAGAGATCTAGTTTGGGAATCTAGCCGCAGTGCTGGTGATGTCACATGTCAACAAAATAAAGCTTAAGAACATGATGCACTATTAGCAATAGCACAAGAAAAGCATTTCAACTCCAAGCATTCTGGACTAAGTGTGGTGCCAATGGGAGGTCTAAGTGAACTGCTGAAAGAGGAAATCGTTGTGATTCAATCCACAGCCATGTTGTCTGAGGTCACACTCTGCTGTGATGAAGCACAGTGAGTGTTTGTGCCCCATTCGCTACTTGGTTGCTGTTGTATCAAACTTTCTTGTTCTTTTTCCAACCGACAGCACTTTTTGACCTCCAACAACAGGGCTGTTGATTGGTTCACAGCGGATTTCTCCTTTAGGTGCTCCAGAATGGATTGAGCTCATCTTTCACTTTGCCCTGCACAAACAAACACTTTTATTTTGACACATATTGTCAGCATGTGGGGTGCCAACGTCACGCAGATGAAGAACCCATGCTGAGTGTTCATTGACATATAGGTGCTCTCACCTCTCACTAATAACAGTAAATGTGTGTGTGTGTGTGTGTGTGTGTGTGTGTGTGTGTGTGTGTGTGTGTGTGTATGTATGTGTTTGTGTTTATGGGTGTGTGTGTGTGTGTGTGTGTGTGTGTGTGTGTGTGTGTGTGTGTGTATGTGTGTTTATTTGTGTGTTTGTGTTCATGGGTCTGTGCTAACAAGTTCCCAGGTGTGGAATCACTGCTTTTTGTGTGTGTGTGTGTCTGTGTGTGTGTGTGTGTGTGTGTCTTAGAGCACATTTGTGTGTGTCTGAGAATTAGTGTGGTGTGACACTGGCTTTCCACAATACAGACTGTCTGTATATTGACTTTGACTGGAAAAGACTACTACAGAGTGTGTGAGAGAGTAAATGTGTGTGTGTGTGTGTGTGTGTGTGTGTGTGTAAATGGTTTTATATGGTTGGCACTGCATCTCAGTGACATCTGTTTACAGGCTCTGAAGTTGCATGACTCATGTGGAATTCAGATAGACACACACACACACACACACACACACAAACGCATGTACACGGCGCACACACACACGTGCATGTACACACCACACACACACACACACGCACACACAGACAATCACACACACACACAGACACATGCCACACACATACACACACACACACACAATTACACACATATACACAGAAAAAATCACACACACACACACACACACACACATATGTGTTTCTTGATGGGATCGACTGACTGTTTATCCTGTCGCACCCCCCCCCCCCCCCCCCACACACACACACACACATGCACGCACATACACACATACACACACATACACTACCCTCCCCCCCACACACACACATACACATATATTCATACACACACACACACACACACACACATATACTACCCCACACATATACAAACATATAAACACACTACACCTCCCCCCCCCCCCAACACACACACACACAGGTTGCTGAAGTGGAACAGCAGACGACTGAAGGTCAGAGACTGGAAGGGGTGGGGCTTATTGCCGAGCTGCGGAGAAGGAGGCGGGCCAAACAGAGAGCTGCCAAGACCTCAAAGCTGACAGTGGAAGCGCCCGTGGTGAGAGTCACACACATATGCACCCACACACACACATATACACACACACACACACTCGTATACACACACATATACACACACACACGAACACCAGACCCTTAAAGTTGACAGTGGAAGCGCCTGTGGTGAGACACACACACATACACACACACACTCACAATGCACACACGAACACAAGACCTCAAAGCTGACAGTGGAAGCGCCCACGGTGAGACACACACACATACACACACACACACACACACTCACAATGCACACACAAACACAAGGCCTCAAAGCTGACAGTGGAAGCACCCATGATGAAACTCACGCACACACATACACACACTCAAACACGCTTTCATCACAGGCTATTTAGACACACACACTATAACTCTCATGTCGTCACAGGCTATTTAAACATACATTAAACACACACATTCACTTTCAAACACACTCTCAGTCACAGGCGGGTCAAGCAAAAATCGCAACATGGCAACAATTTATGAGGGTCAAACCAGCCAAAGAAGACCAAATACTGTGAAAGCACCAAACACCTTGGGGTGCTCAGTCTCCTTGGTGTAGTCTGTCAGACTGGACACTGCTGAAGTAGGCTGGTTATGCTGGTATGGAAGCTGAATGGTTGGAATATAGCCAGCGAAACCAGCTAGCATGGCTAAACTAGCATAAGATGGTACGATCAGCAAAAGCAGCTAGAATGGCTAAACTAGCACTAGGTCACTTTTAGCTTTATTTTCACAGGTGCGGTAGCCTAGATTTAGCTATTGCTAAGATGCAGAGATATTGACTGGTGGGCGGGGCCAGTGTCAGAGATAAGCCAATGGAAAATAAAGCACCTGAGTCTGCACTTACATTAGCTCGTCTGTAGCTTTAGCTTCATCTACTGGAAATTAACATACAGACTAATTACATGTGGGTAAACATGAAAAATTCTGTACAAAACTGAGGAAAATGTGTTCAGGAAGCTAGGTAGCTTGCTAGTATCATATAGACTGAGTCCTTGGGTCTATAGGGCTGACCCCATGAGCAAGCTAGCCAGCACAGTCCACTCATTTCACTCATTTCACTCCCAGCCCACTCATTTCACTCATTTCACTCCCAGCCCACTCATTTCACTCCCAGCCCACTCATTTCACTCCCAGCCCACTCATTTCACTCATTTCACTCCCAGCCCACTCATTTCACTCCCAGCCCACTCATTTCACTCCCAGCCCACTCATTTCACTCCCAGCCCACTCATTTCACTCCCAGCCCACTCATTTCACTCATTTCACTCCCAGCCCACTCATTTCACTCCCAGCCCACTCATTTCACTCATTTCACTCCCAGCCCACTCATTTCACTCCCAGCTCACTCATTTCACTCATTTCACTCCCAGCCCACTCATTTCACTCATTTCACTCCCAGTCCACTCATTTCACTCATTTCACTCCCAGCCCACTCATTTCACTCATTTCACTCCCAGCCCACTCATTTCACTCCCAGCTCACTCATTTCACTCCCAGTCCACTCATTTCACTCCCAGTCCACTCATTTCACTCCCAGCCCACTCATTTCACTCCCAGCCCACTCATTTCACTCCCAGCTCACTCATTTCACTCCCAGTCCACTCATTTCTCTCCCAACCCACTCATTTCACTCCCAGCTCACTCATTTCACTCCCAACCCACTCATTTCACTCCCAGCCCACTCATTTCTCTCCCAACCCACTCATTTCACTCCCAGCTCACTCATTTCACTCCCAACCCACTCATTTCACTCCCAACCCACTCATTTCACTCCCAGCCCACTCATTTCTGCATGGACTGTGGATCAGTTTTGTTCCAAAATTGAAAGTACATGAAGTACACTTTTGAAGTACACTTTATAAAATACATAGAGTGTGTGTGTGTGTGTGTGTGGTTCAGGTCCACCCAATAGAAAATACATACAGGGTGTGTATGTGTGTGTGTGTGTTACATTCAGTAATGCTCTTCTCCCCCATCTCCTGAAAGGCTGTTCTGCCTTCTGCTTTTACTGCTGCTCCCATTTTCACACTTGGCTCAAAACAATGTGTGTGTGTGTATGTGTGGTTCAGGTCCACTTTTTCAAACTTTTCAAACAAAAACTGAACATTTTCAACAGATTTTTTTTTTGTAATTGTATTTGTTACGGCGCCCCCTAGGGCCCGAAGGACCAGGGTGCCAACAATTGCACAACGGATTGACAAGTGAGGGACAAATCCACATGTCCCACCAATAGCAGGTGCTTCAAAGAGCACCCAAAGTACATCAAAGGGGTGTGGTGTCACCACTTGGCTACCCCTCGTGAAATGAGGCCAACAACAGTTAACTAATGTGTGCAAATATGTAAACCCCGGGGCAGTTCTAAATATTGTATCCTACCCCAACACCCCCCCCCCCCCCCCAGGACCTCAAAAATGTAGGCAACCACAAATAACACAAAACACAAAAGACAAAACTGAACCAAAGGGCTGGTCAGCACAACAAGACGCAAACTTACTCAAAAATACCACACATAACAAAGACTAAGAGGTTCTAAACACACAACAAAGAAACAACACAAACCACCAATATGGGCGCTGCCAGCACCCAGGCAAGGGAGCCAGAACAAGGAAGCAGGAGGGGCTTATATAGTCAGGGCACCTGAATCCGGATTGGCTGATTATTTAACTGGGATGGTGAAGGACAGCTCAGGTGCGCTGAGCTGCAAAGGAGGAATTGTTAAATGGACACTTAAAGGAGGAGACAAAACAGACCACAACACTGAAGACAAACTGCAGGCCTGCACACACACACACACACACACACACACACACACAGACACACAGACACACACACACACACACACACTCACATACACACACACAGACACACACACACACACACACACACACACACACACACACTCACACACACACACACACACACACACACACACACACACACACACACACACACACACACACACACACACACACACACACACACACAGACACACAGACACACTCACATACACACACACACACACACACACACACACACACAGACACACACACACTCACATACACACACACAGACACACACACACACACACACACACACACAGACACACTCACATACACACACACAGACACACACACACACACACACACACACACACACAGACACACACACACTCACATACACACACACAGACACACACACACACACACACACACACACAGACACACACACACTCACACACACACTCACACACACACACACACACACACACACACACACACACACACACACACACACAGACACACACACACACACACACAGACACACACACACACACACAGACACACACACACACACACACACACAGAGACAGGGTCATAACAGTATTGCATTTCATTTCATGACTTTATCTCCAGTTTCTGCCCGTGTGTTTGAATCATTTACTGACGCACTGATGCACATCCTCACTGCACTGCTGTCATTTGTCTGGCCGTCCTAGTCATGTGTGTGTGTGTGTGTGTGTGTGTGTGTGTGTGTGTGTGTGTGTGTGTGCCCCAGGTGGGTCCTGTAGACTCAGCAGATTTCATGAAAGCAGCGGCTAAAGGAAAACTCAAAGTGGTGGAGAAGTTTCTGCAGGATGGAGGAGACCCAGACACCTGCAATGAGGTGTGTGTATGTGTGTGTGTGTGTGTGTGTGTGTGTGTGTGTGTGTTCCAGAGAGTGACCCAGACACCTGCAATGAGGTGTGTGTGTGTGTGTGTGTGTGTTCCAGAGAGTGACCCAGACACCTGCAATGAGGTGTGTGTGTGTGTGTGTGTGTGTGTGTGTGTGTGTGTGTGTGTGTGTGTGTTCCAGAGAGTGACCCAGACACCTGCAATGAGGTGTGTGTGTGTGTGTGTGTGTGTGTGTGTGTGTGTGTGTGTGTTCCAGAGAGTGACCCAGACACCTGCAATGAGGTGTGTGTGTGTGTGTGTTCCAGAGAGTGACCCAGACACCTGCAATGAGGTGTGTGTGTGTGTGTATTCCAGAGAGTGACCCAGACACCTGCAATGAGGTGTGTGTGTGTGTGTGTTCCAGAGAGTGACCCAGACACCTGCAATGAGGTGTGTGTGTGTGTGTGTGTGTTCCAGAGAGTGACCCAGACACCTGCAATGAGGTGTGTGTGTGTGTGTGTGTTCCAGAGAGTGACCCAGACACCTGCAATGAGGTGTGTGTGTGTGTGTGTGTTCCAGAGAGTGACCCAGACACCTGCAATGAGGTGTGTGTGTGTGTTCCAGAGAGTGACCCAGACACCTGCAATGAGGTGTGTGTGTGTGTGTGTTCCAGAGAGTGACCTAGATACCTGCAATGAGGTGTGTGTGTGTGTGTGTGTTCCAGAGAGTGACCCAGACACCTGCAATGAGGTGTGTGTGTGTGTGTGTATTCCAGAGAGTGACACAGACACCTGCAATGAGGTGTGTGTGTGTGTGTGTTCTAAAGAGTGACCTAGACCCCTGTAATGAGGTGTGTGTGTGTGTGTGTGTGTTCCAGAGAGTGACCCAGACACCTGCAATGAGGTGTGTGTGTGTGTGTGTGTTCCAGAGAGTGACCCAGACACCTGCAATGAGGTGTGTGTGTGT
>PYXC01000870.1:37500-40000 GCA_015244755.2 Tenualosa ilisha
TATTCCCTCTTACGGAACCGCACGCTATTCCCTCTCCTTTTACCATACGGCACACTATTCCCTCTTACGGAACCGCACGCTATTCCCGGTCCTATGATCGAACGGCACGCTATTCCCTCTTAAGGAACCGCATGCTATTCCCTCTTACGGAACCGCACGCTATTCCCTGTCCTATGATCGAACGGCACACTATTCCCTCTTACGGAACCGCACGCTATTCCCTCTTACTGAACCGCACGCTATTCCCTCTTACGGAACCGTACGCTATTCCCTCTTACGGAACCGCACGCTATTCCCTCTTACGGAACCGTACGCTATTCCCTCTTACGGAACCGCACGCTATTCCCTCTTACGGAACCGCACGCTATTCCCTCTTACGGAACCGTACGCTATTCCCTCTTACGGAACCGCACGCTATTCCCTCTTACGGAACCGCACGCTATTTCCTCTTACGTAACCGCACGCTATTCCCTCTTACGGAACCGCACGCTATTCCCTCTCCTTTTACCATACGGCACACTATTCCCTCTTACGGAACCGCACGCTATTCCCGGTCCTATGATCGAACGGCACGCTATTCCCTCTTAAGGAACCGCATGCTATTCCCTCTTACGGAACCGCACGCTATTCCCTGTCCTATGATCGAACGGCACACTATTCCCTCTTACGGAACCGCACGCTATTCCCTCTTACTGAACCGCACGCTATTCCTCTTACGGAACCGTACGCTATTCCCTCTTACGGAACCGCACGCTATTCCCTCTTACGGAACCGTACGCTATTCCCTCTTACGGAACCGCACGCTATTCCCTCTTACGGAACCGCACGCTATTCCCTCTTACGGAACCGTACGCTATTCCCTCTTACGGAACCGCACGCTATTCCCTCTTACGGAACCGCACGCTATTTCCTCTTACGTAACCGCACGCTATTCCCTCTTACGGAACCGCACGCTAGCCCTTCCTTTCACTGAACCTGAAGCTCATCTCATAGTTTGGCCCCTACCTCTCTCAGGTTGTGAGTGCTGTGTCCACTGCATGCTTGCATGAGTTGTGCAAATGAATAAAGCACTGCGGACATGAAACTTTCAGTGATTGGAAGTAACAATGTCATATTCATTTCATAATCATAATCATAATAGTCATATTCATTTCATAATCATAATCATAGTAGTCACGTTCATTTCATAATAGTCACATTCATTTCATAATCATAATCACAATAGTCATATTCATAATCATAATCATAATAGTCATAGTAATTAAAGATAATGCCACTAATTTACATTTACATTTATGCATTTAGCAGACGCTTTTATCCAAAGCGCCTTACAACTCATCAACTATCAATTGTTCCGGGCCAGTCTCCCCTAGAGCAACTTAGGGTTAAGTGCCTTGCTCAAGGGCACAACGATGGCAGCCGGGATTCGAACCCAAAACTTTCCAGGCTACTTACACACTAGCCAGGTTCCTTAACCACTACGCTACCACCACCCCTAATTCTACTGTCGAGGGCAAAAAAGAAAGAAAACTTTGTTTGTGCTCTTCTGAACAACTTCAGAGTCAAACAGGCTAATTCACGCCAATGAAGCATCTCCCCCACCTGTTTGTGCCAACCCCCCACCCCTCCAGTTGCTTTGCACATAACACCCTGGTTTAGACATTTAACATCTAGAACTCACAGTAAGGTTTAATGTCTAGAACATACAGTAAGATTTAACATCTCAAACTCACAGTAAGGTTTAATGTCTAGAACATACAGTAAGATTTAACATCTCAAACTCACAGTAAGGTTTAATGTCTAGAACATACAGTAAGATTTAACATCTCAAACTCACAGTAAGGTTTAATGTCTAGAACATACAGTAAGATTTAACATCTAGAACTCACAGTAAGGTTTAATGTCTAGAACATACAGTAAGATTTAACGGCAAGAACACGCAGTAACATGTAACGTCTAGAACATACAGTGAGATTTAACGGCAAGAACACGCAGTAACATGTAACGTCTAGAACATACAGTGAGATTTAACGGCAAGAACACGCAGTAACATGTAACGTCTAGAACATACAGTGAGATTTAATGGCAAGAACACGCAGTAACATGTAACGTCTAGAACATACAGTGAGATTTAATGGCAAGAACACGCAGTAACATGTAACGTCTAGAACATACAGTAAGATTTAACGGCAAGAACACGCAGTAACATGTAACGTCTAGAACATACAGTAAGATTTAACGGCAAGAACACGCAGTAACATGTAACGTCTAGAACATACAGTAAGATTTCATGCCAAGAACACGCAGTAACATGTAACGTCTAGAACATACAGTAAGATTTAACGGCAAGAACACGCGTGGCTTTGAACATCTGGCCCTCTTGTTTTCCTGTACCCTGTACAGTTAGTGTTAGCAAGTGTGTGTTCAAAATGTCCTCATTCTTATTCCACTTGCCACTTGACTATGGCTTGATTGACTAAAGACTGTCCCTTCTTGAATA
>PYXC01000870.1:45000-47500 GCA_015244755.2 Tenualosa ilisha
CAAACAACATTAAGCCAAAAGCAAGTCTGTGTAAAATCTTTACATGCCTATGTAACAGAGGAGACCCAGTGTACTTGGGTAAATTACTTTAAATGGTGCAATGATGCCCTCTAGTGGTAGCCTGGTACGGAGGGGAGATTGCACAAAGTTGCTCAAAGCTCTTCAGGGCACTGAATGGGTAGACCACCTGTGATGCTCTACCAGATTATAAGTACATAGAAGTCATGATTTATCATGCAGTTTGTTTCATTATTTTTGCTCACTGTTTTGAGATATTTTCATGATATGAATCCCAGTAGTTTTAGGTTTGTTTACTTGTTTGACTAGCATGCTAATTGCCTTCGACTCATGTTGTCTGGAGAGATATCCAGACTGATCTGTAGGCTAACTCCCACTTACTCCACTGTACTATACATGTATCTGAGGTAATATTTTTAGGATTTTCTTGTTTTAATAATGAGTCTAGACTGTTATTACTAGAATATTAGCCTTAACAGTGGCAAGGTGCTTGCTGGATGAAGTAAATAGAAATATGGTACTTACAAATACAACATAAGTTCTTATTCTGCACACTACTTAGGAAGTCAGTGGGAGTGTACCTATGTTCCCAGTTTTGGATTTTGTAAAAAAAAAGTCACTAAATATGGCGCAGTCTGCAGCTGAAAACAAGTCTCAAACTGATGGTCGCAAGCTGATTGGATAGCTGTCCATTGTTAGAAGTGAATCTAGCACCCTGTGGTGCTAACTTGCCACCATGGTAAATCTCCCTCCCAATGCCTTAAAAGGATCTCTCCATCAGCCTAGGTTTCCTTCGACCATTTATTCGGCTGGGTAATCAGCAAACAGAGGGTTCTGTTACTGAATCTTCATGAAGCTCCCTAGGGTTTAGCTCACTTGCTAGCACACTCAGCTCTTGATCTGAGGTGTGTGTGTGTGTGTGTATTAGTGCCAATGTGTAACAGATGTCATCTAGTCTAGCTGTGGGTGTGGAACATAAGTAAACCTGACACGTCAAATGGTTGCTGTGATGTTGTGGGTCTGAGTCCGGGGCTGCACTGCATGGGATGACCTTGGTTACGTGTGTGTGATATTCTGATGGCTATTCAGCATCTGGGCTTTTCCAGGCACTTATTAACATGTGCTTTATAGAACTGGGGAACAGAGGGCCATTTATCATCCTCTCAGTCCTCCAGGGAACTCAGGGAATAATGGGCCATGGACACAGAGAGCCTTTGACCTGGGGAATACAGGGCCAGTTATCGTACTCCCGTTGGTTATCATATAATATTGGGGAACATAGAGCCCTGGGAACATAGAGCCCTGGGAACATAGGGCCCTGGGAACATAAGGCCCTGGGAACATAGAGCCCTGGGAACATAGATTAGATTAGATTCAACTTTATTGTCATTACACATGTATAAATACAGGTAACGAAAGGCAGTTTGGCATCTAATCAGAAGTGCAAAGAGCAGCAAGTGCAGTATATACAGTATGCAGTATGTACAGTATGCAGTATGTACAGTTAAAGAGCAAATTATATACAGATAAGAGCAGTAATAATCAATAGGCAGAAGAGCAATATACATGTAAGGTGAGGAGATAATAAGGGTAATATACAGATGTGCTATAGAGATTCAATATAAAGGGCAATATATAGATGTGCTATAGAGATAGTTATGTACAGATGTATTAAGTATAGGGCCTTGGGAACATAGGGCCCTGGGAACATAGGGCCCTGGGAACATAGGGCCTTGGGAACATAGGGCCTTGGGAACATAGGGCCTTGGGAACATAGGGCCTTGGGAACATAGGGCATTGGGAACATAGGGCCCTGGGAACATAGGGCCCTGGGAACATAGGGCCCTGGGAACATAGGGCATTGGGAACATAGGGCCCTGGGAACATAGGGCCCTGGCAACATAGGGTCTTGGGAACATAGGGCCCTGGGAACATAGGGCCCTGGGAACATAGGGCCTTGGGAACATAGGGCATTGGGAACATAGGGCCCTGGGAACATAGGGCCCTGGCAACATAGGGTCTTGGGAACATAGGGCCCTGGGAACATAGGGCCTTGGGAACATAGGGCCCTGGCAACATAGGGTCTTGGGAACATAGGGCCCTGGGAACATAGGGCCCTGGCAACATAGGGTCTTGGGAACATAGGGCCCTGGGAACATAGGGCCTTAGGAAGATAGGGCTTTGGGAACATAGGGCCTTGGGAACATAGGGCTTTGGGAACATAGGGCCCTGGCAACATAGGGTCTTGGGAACGTAGGGCTGACCCAAAGTCAATAAAGCAATATCACTCATTGAGACTGTAGTCATATTTTGCTTCATAGCACACAGAAACACACACCCACACACAACACACGCCTAGAGAAGGATGTATTATGTTATTTGTGTGTGTGTGTGACATTTAGAGTCTGTTAGCAGCAGAGAGCCGGTCTAGTGCCATGTGTGTGTATTAGTGTGTGTATTAGTGTGTGTTGAGTGTGACATG
>PYXC01000870.1:60000-68134 GCA_015244755.2 Tenualosa ilisha
TATTTGTATCTATTTGGATGCATGTGTGTGCGTGTGTGTGTGTGCGTGTATGTGTGTGTGTGTGTGTGTGCGTGTGTGTGTGTGTGTGCGCGTGTGTGCGCATGCGTTTGTTCATATTCATGCATTGGATTTTGTTTATTTGTATCTATTTGGGTGCGTGCGTGCGTGCGTGCGTGTGTGTGTGTGTCACAGGAGGGTGTTGGGTGCTCGTTTGCGCTGGCTGATGTGTGTGTGTGTGTGTGTGTGTGTGTGGTGTGTGTGTGTGTGTGTGTGTCACAGGAGGGTTTTGGGTGCTCGTTTGCGCTGGCTGATGTGTGTGTGTGTGTGTGTCACAGGAGGGTGTTGGGTGCTCGTTTGCGCTGGCTGATGTGCGTGTGTGTGTGTATGTGTCACAGGAGGGTGTTGGGTGCTCATTTGCGCTGGCTGATGTGTGTGTGTGTGTGTGTGTGTCACAAGAGGGTGTTGGGTGCTCGTTTGTGCTGGCTGATGTGCGTGTGTGTGTGTGTCACAGGAGGGTGTTGGGTGCTCGTTTGCGCTGGCTGATGTGTGTGTGTGGTGTGTGTGTGTGTGTGTCACAGGAGGTGTTGGGTGCTCGTTTGCGCTGGCTGATGTGTGTGTGTGTGTGTGTCACAGGAGGGTGTTGGGTGCTCGTTTGCGCTGGCTGATGTGTGTGTGTGTTTGTCACAGGAGGGTGTTGGGTGCTCGTTTGCGCTGGCTGATGTGGCCTCTGGGAAGTGATGTGGCTTCAGTTCCTAAAGTACAGAACCTTCCTACACTCTTCAACGAAGGAGAGAGCAGTCAGGTACACACACACACACACACACACACACCCCTAAAGGACGGAACCTTCCTACACTCTTCAACGAAGGAGAGAGCAGTCAGGCACACACACACACACACACCACACACACCCCTAAAGGACAGAACCTTCCTACACTCTTCAACGAAGGAGAGAGCAGTCAGGTACACACACACACACACACACACACACCACACACACACACACACACATCCCCCTAAAGGACAGAACCTTCCTACACTCTCAACGAAGGAGAGAGCAGTCAGGTACACACACACACACACACACACACACACACACACACACCCTAAAGGACAGAACCTTCCTACACTCTTCAACGAAGGAGAGAGCAGTCAGGTACACACACACACACACACACACCACACACACACACACACACCCCTAAAGGACAGAACCTTCCTACACTCTTCAACGAAGGAGAGAGCAGTCAGGTACACACACACACACACACACACACACACACACACACACCCCCCTAAAGGACAGAACCTTCCTACACTCTTCAACGAAGGAGAGAGCAGTCAGGTACACACACACACACACACACACACACACCCCCCCCTAAAGGACAGAACCTTCCTACACTCTTCAACGAAGGAGAGAGCAGTCAGGTACACACACACACACACACACACACACACACACACACACACACACACACACACACACCACACACCCCCTAAAGGACAGAACCTTCCTACACTCTTCAACGAAGGAGAGAGCAGTCAGGTACACACACACACACACACCCACACACACACACCCTAAAGGACAGAACCTTCCTACACTCTTCAACGAAGGAGAGAGCAGTCAGGTACAGACACACACACACACACACACACACACACACACACACCCCTAAAGGACAGAACCTTCCTACACTCTTCAACGAAGGAGAGAGCAGTCAGGTACAGACACACACACACACCCACACACACACACACCACACACACCCCTAAAGGACAGATCTCAGATAGATCCCTTGGCTATGGTAACCTGCGACACTCATCCACAGCCAAACCACAGCCGTGGATACACCTGCTACTCATGTTATATCAAACCGTTCTTACAAGCTTTGTGTGTGTGTGTGTGCGTTCATATGTGTGTGTATGTGTGCGTTCATATGTGTGTGTATGTGTGTGTATGTGTGCGTTCATATGTGTGTGTATGTGTGCGTTCATATGTGTGTGTATGTGTGCGTTCATATGTGTGTGTATGTGTGCGTTCATATGTGTGTGTGTGTGTGCGTTCATATGTGTGTGTGTGTGCGCGCTCATATGTGTGCGCTCATATATGTGTGTTCATATGTGTGTGTATGTGTTTGTAGGGCTTAAGGAATGACTTTGTGCGTGTATGTGTGCATTCATATGGGTGTGTATGTGTGCAGTCATATGTGTGTGTTCATGTGTGTATATGTATGTGTGCGTTCATATGTGTGTGTATGTGTGTGTTCATATGTGTGTGTATGTGTGTGTTCATATGTGTGTGTATGTGTGCGTTCATATGTGTGTGTATGTGTGTGTTCATATGTGTGTGTATGTGTGTGTAGGGATTGAGGAATGACTTTGTGCGGAACATCATGTGGACTTTTGAAGACATCCACATGCTGGTGGGGTCCAATATGCCCATATTTGGAGGGGGGCGGTACCCAGCCGTCAGTCTAAGACTCAGGTAAGCCAGTGATTGGCTAATCCAAAGAAAGCATAAACCAATCAAGACGATTCGATCTGTCGGTACACATCCATATTTACACGCACATGCACATTGGTTTGTTGTTTAACTTTGGACAAGCACAAGGGGGCGCTCTACTACCTTGGGTTAGGTCTGACTCATTCTGGTGAAAGAGACCTAGCATTACAGGAAGTGGTCTCAACAAATGGTCCTTCCAGTGGTGGTGGAGCCTAACCCTGACCCTGACCCTGACCCTAACCCTGACCCTGACCCTGACCCTGACCCTAACCCTGCTGAATGCAAGACTCCAGTGGTTTGTAAATCCAGTGACAGATACAGCCATGTCTGTAGAACCCAGTGAAGAAGACGAAAATGTAACGTGTGTGTGTGAGACGTGTGTGTGTGTGTTTTGATGTGTGTATGTGAGGTGTGTGTGTTTTTTTGGGGGTGGAGTCATGATGATTGTGCTTTGTCTTTAGGGACAACAACAAACCCATCAACATTCTGACGGGCATCGACTATTGGCTGGACAACCTCATGTGCAACGTACCTGAGCTCGTCATGTGTTTCCATGTCAACGGCATCGTTCAGGTAACCACACACACACACACACACACACACACACACACACACACGTAATCTTTCCGAGAGTGAGACGAACAAGATGGGCCCAGTCCCATTAGCAGACGAGCACTTGGTGTTGAGACCTGCTGAGGGTAGAACACACTCCATTAGACGCCATCTTCAGCCACTGAGAGCACATCTCAATTCACTGGATTTGGAAATAGCAGCTCATGTCCACAGGATTAATATTCAGATTTCTTTGCGTTTGTAAATGCCGCTTCTCAAAAATGATAGCCACATAACCCGGATACTTTGTTCATGTAAATGCAGGTATAATCATTTGTTATTGGAAAAGAAATTGCCTACACATTTGGTGGCCTTTCAAAACACTCTCAGCAGATATTTTATGCGTGTTGAGTGATTTTCTATCGGTCATGCTCTGTAGAAGTGTGATAAAGCCCCAGGCCTGGATGGCATTCCTACAGACTTTAGAAGTGCTTCTGATCAGAGGTAGGGGAGGACTTGCTTGCTGTGCTCGATGAAAGGCTTGCTGGAGGGCGCCTGCCGGTGAGCTGTTGTAGGGTGGTCCTCACCCTTCTCCCTGAAAGGCTTGCTGGAGGGCGCCTGCCGGTGAGCTGTTGTAGGGTGGTCCTCACCCTTTTCCCTGAAAGGCTTGCTGGAGGGCGCCTGCCGGTGAGCTGTTGTAGGGTGGTCCTCAACCTTTTCCCTGAAAGGCTTGCTGGAGGGCGCCTGCCGGTGAGCTGTTGTAGGGTGGTCCTCACCCTTTTCCCTGAAAGCCTTGCTGGAGGGCGCCTGCCGGTGAGCTGTTGTAGGGTGGTCCTCACCCTTTTCCCTGAAAAAGGCGATCTCACTGATATCAGGTGCTGGAGACCTGTGTCACTCCTATATAGTGACTACAAAGTACTGTCTAAAGTCTTGGCCAACAGGCTGGCCAAGATAATGGACCAGGTCATCATCCAGACCAAACATACTGTGTTCCCAGTAGATCCATTTTTGATCACGTGTCTTTGATTCGGGATGTTATACATTTTCCAAACTTCTTGGAATTGATGGGGTTGGTTTCACTAGATCTTGTGTTCACACAAGCATGAGAAAATTGTTTCCCAGTAGCCATATTCAGTCCAGCTGTGGTTGTGCCTGCCAGAAACAGACTGGCACTCTCATCCAAAATGGTTTTATTGAGCAGGTTTTCTACACCTGGTGCACTGTTTTAAAACTAAGTGTGAATGTGAAACTGGAATGGAGAGCACTTTACAAAGCACCATTACTTTCAGAGAGAGGGGGATCACACTTTACAAAGCACCATTACTTCAGAGAGAGGGGGATCTACACTTTACAAAGCACCATTACTTCAGAGAGAGGGGGATCTACACTTTACAAAGCACTATTGGCTCAGAGGATCTGCAGTGGAGGCTCCTTCATGGGCGGTTGCTCTTAATGTCTTTGTCTCTGTCCTAAATCCAGCTGCTGGCCAAGATTGTGCTGTTTTTCATGCCCTTTTGCACTGTGCAAACTGATGCCACTGGTTACAGTCTCTAAACGCTCATTCTTGGTGTCAGATATCGGAAAAAAGAGACAAAATGAGTACAACTGTTGAATTTTATTCTGGGTGAAGCTAAAATGGCTATTTATGTCTGCAGGAAAAACAAATTGAGAATCAACCTGGGACTGATGTATTAGTTTTGTTTGCGGCTCTTGTCAAGGCGCTATGTACTGATGACATCACTGATGACACACTGATGACAACTTGCACTCTGTAGTCTTTCTTCCTCTCTCCTTTTTAATTTCATTTTTGTTCCACACAAAAGGTTGATTGTGTGATTTTTCTGTGTTTTTGTAAACCAATAAAGGATGATTTCAAATCTCAAATCTCTCTCTCTCTCTCTCTCTCTCTCTCTCTCTCTCCTTAGAAGTATGAGATGATTAAGACAGAGGATATTCCTGACCTGGAAAACTCCACCTTCTCCACGCGTGTCGTGAAGGACATTGCCCAAAACATCTTATCCTTCCTGAAGTCCAACTGCACCAAAGAGGGACACACTTACTGGCTGTTCAAAGGTATGTGTGATTCTGTGGTGTGTGTGTGCTCTGTGGTGTATGTGTGGAGTGGAGTGATTATGTGTGGAGTGGTGTGAGTGTGTGTGTATGTGCGCGCGTGTGCGCACTCTTAGGTGTCTGTGTGGAGTGGGTGAGTGTGTGAGTGTGTGTGTGTGTGAGCGTGAGTGTGAGAGTGTGAGCGTGAGTGTGAGAGTGTGTGTGTGAGAGTGTGTGTGTGTGAGTGCGAGTGTGTGTGTGTGAGCGTGAGCGTGAGTGTGTGTGTGTGTGAAAGTGTGAGTGTGCGTGAGCGTGTGAGGGTGTGTGTGTGTCAGTGTGTGCACACTACGGAAATGAGTCGCTCCCTAAGCAAGGGCTATTTCCATCTGGAGGCTGCTGGAAATAAAGGCTGGTGTTAAGGGAAGACAGATGGAATTGGCTGTGTGTGTGTGTGTGTGTGTGTGTGTGTGTGTGTGTGTGTGTGTTTGATGTGGTGTGTTGAGTTGGTGTGTGTGTGTGTGGTAGGGTTTGTCCTTTGCCAGCCTCATTCTTTAACCCCCCCGTCCTCCAGCCAGCGGAAGTGACATTGTGAAGCTGTATGACCTCACTACCCTGTGTGAGGAGGCACTGAGGAGAAGTGCCAGAATCCCTTCACTCTGCCTGTGGCCGTCCTGCTGTACAAGTAAGAACTACATTACCCATAATACCCCTTCACTCTGCCCGTGGCCGCCCTGCTCACAATTACCCACAATCCCCATTGGTCCCTCTCCTTGACCTTTTCCTGTAGCTGTGCCATAATATCCCTTCACCCTTCAGCCTCCTGCATCAGAAGTAAGAACTACATTACCCATCATGCCTTTAGTGGTCATTCTTCTCAGGAGTTCAAGGTGCACAGCTACACTACATTAGGCCTGTAGCTGTGTCTTTCTGAACTGTGTGTGTGTGTGTGTGTGTGTGTTGTGTGTGTGTGTGTAGGGTTGCCAGTAACATGATGCTGAAGAATCAGAACAGGAAGCACTACGGTACTATCAGGACTTTACTGCTGAACTGTGTCAAACTGCTGGATGAAGAGAGACACCCTCAGGTAGTGCGTGCACACACACACACACTCACACACACACACATAGACCCATGTGCACACACACACACTCACACACACACTCACATGTGTACACACACACACACTCATGCACACACACACACACATAGACCCATGTGCACACACACACACACACACACACACTCACACACACACTCACATGTGTACACACACACACACACACTCATGCACACACACACACATAGACCCATGTGCACACACACACACACACCCATGCACACACACACACATAGACCCATGTGCACACACACACACTCACATGTGTACACACACACACACTCATGCACACACACACACACATGGACCCATGTGCACACCGCACACACACACACACACACACACACACTCATGCACACACACACACATAGACCCATGTGCACACACACACACACAATCACTCACACACTCGCATGTGTACACACACACACACTCATGCACACACACAACATAGACCCATGTGCACACACACACACACTCATTGCACACACACACATAGACCCATGCGCACACACACATCCACGCACACACATACACTCATGCGCATGCACACATACACCCATGTGTACACACACACACTCATGTGCACGCACACATAGACAAACTCATGCACACACATCATCCACGCACACACACTCATCCACGCACACACATACACTCATGCGCCACGTACGCACACACGACTCATGCACACGTGCAACACACTCATGCACACGTGCACACACACTCATGCGCGCGCGGGCACACTCACACACACACAACACACACACACTCTCTTGCACACCCAGTTATGCCCATTGTTCCATTCTGCCTGGCTTAAGGCTTGAATAAATTATCATGTGACTCGTGTTGTCTTCTGTGATTGGTTGAATAGATGATGGCTTCCGCCCACTACCTGCTCGCTGAGCTGTTCCAGCTCGATGAGGAAGGGGGCGTGTCCTGCGACGAGGGGGGAGGCGGCTCCGAGGACAGCTACAGTGGAGATGAAGAGGAGGTGTGTGTGTGTGTGTGTGTGTGTGTGTGTGTGTGTGTGTGTGTGTGTGTGTGTAATAATGTTTGTATATGAGTCGGTGTGTGTATTAATGTGTGTTCTGATGTGTGTGTGTGAGAGCAGGACCATGGAGAGGAAGAGGATGGTGATGATGAAGAGGGTGCAATGCCCGCCAGACGACAGTAAAGCTGTCGCATCATCAAGTCTGTGGGAGAACTGTCAGTGCCAGAGAAATACACATCCACCAGTCACACGCGGGTATACACACCGCAACCAATCACATGAGAGTATGACGCACCTCAGCCAATCACATGAGAGTATGACGCACCTCAGCCAATCACATGAGAGTATGACGCACCTCAACCAATCACATGAGAGTATGACACACTGCAACCAATCACATGAGTGTATAACACACCCCAATCAATTACATGAGAGTATGACAAACTCCAGTCACACAGGAGAATGATGTACATCCACCAATCACAAACCAGCATTTCATCTCTCATTAAAATCTGTTTTGCCTCCAACTAATTTGTGTGTGTGTGTTGTGTGTGTGTTTCCCTTGCAGTCAAGTAGTGTGTTGCCCGTCTCTCAGGATAAAGAGGAAAGGTGCCGGCATGTGCTAAATTATGTTCTCAAAGTAAGTGTGTGTGTGTGTGTGTGTGTGTGTGTTCAGAGATAAAAAACAGACAGTTTATCCTGTGAAATGGCAGAAAGAGGCCTTCAGAAGAGGGCAGAAAAAAGTGGAGGTCCACATATTCCACTGAGATAACAGGCTAATATGAGAGCTATGACAGTTAGCCTAACACTAGCCTTTAGCCTTTAGTGTCAGACAGTTAGCCAATGCTAGCCTTTAGTCTTTAGGTCGGACAGTTAGCCCCAACGCTAGCCTTTAGCCTTTAGTGTCAGACAG
>PYXC01000871.1:0-2500 GCA_015244755.2 Tenualosa ilisha
TCGTTCCTTCTTCTCTCTTCTGACCCTGAGCTCCTCCAGTGACCTCAGCTCCTCCACGCGAGACGTCAGAGAGTCCACCTGAGACTGCAGCGTCTCCATGGTACCTGTCAGACTGACCCCAGGACACACACACACACACACACACACACACGCACACACACACACACACAAATATACAGATGTAATTACATGCATATAACATAGAGGAATAGACACACTTTACTGATACACCTTTAAACTGCAAAGCATTGTGTGTGTGTGTGTGTGTGTGTGTGTGAGTGTGTGTGTGTGTGTGTGTGTGTTACCGGTCGATCTTCTGCTGTGAGGCTTTGCTCTCCAGTACTAGTTTCTCATTGGTGATCTCCAGCTCTCTGGCGGTGACGTCCAGCTGCTCGTACACCTTAGCGTGCTGTTCGTTCATCTCACGCAGCATGTCCACCTGCTTGGACAGGTACTACACACACACACACACACACACACACACACACAACACACACACACACACACACTTCATTTTTGTACCCTGTCTGGGGCCAGTGACCATCACTTTGAGTATGCACCATTCATAATCCATTGAGGCCCTTTGGTGCTGCTCTCCAAACTACATCCTACTGCACTCAGGACGAAATATGATCCTTTTGGAACCCAATGCCAACACAAGTAACGCACTTTATCCCAGTAAGTTTTGAATGAGTCAATGTGTGTCATTGACGAGCCTGTGTGGCTATCAAAAGGTGTCAACTGTAAGTAACCACACATAGCACACACATGGCAACAGTGGGATAAGCAGGATAATGAAGTCCACGGTGTTCGCACATCAGATAATAATGCACTCTGAAGCGTTTCGTGGCCTTGTCACTGCTTCAGTCGATAATCAATACGAACACTGTGCCGTTCACGATCCCTTACAGAATACTGCTCACTCATTGGCTACCTCAGGAGATGTGTGTGTGAGGGGTGTGTGTCGATGTATTTTGGATTCAGAAGAGCGTGGTGTTGGTTTTGGGATTCCAGACAGACTTGCCACAGAATTCAGTCCCAATCTGGAACACCCCCCTAATCCAGGCTAATCCCACACTGCCACTGGACTTTGGAACTTTCTGAAAATCCCTCAGCATGGGAGGACCTCATCCTGCACTCTGATTGGCTGATAGATGACACAGTGGCCATAAATTAAATTAGATAAGCCAAATCTAAACTCCTGCGCTGAGATTTGTGTGCTGTCTTTAGATGTGTGTGTGTGTGTGTGTGCGCGCGCGCAACCATATGTGTGAGTGGTTTGTTTATGTGTGCGTGTGTGTATGTGTTCTAAGACTATTTCAGTATATGTGCAGTTCTCAATACAGATGTATGAAACCACTGCTATTCAGCAAACAACTGAGCAGCCCTAAGCAGTCTACCTGTATGTGTGTGTGACAATGTGCGTGAGTGTGTGAGTGTGTGTGCGTGTGTGTGTGCATAAGATGTGTGTGTGTGTGTGTATGCATAAGGTGTGTGTGTGTGTGTGCATAAGATGTGTGTGTGTTTCAGTGGGTATCCTACCTCAATCTCCTGCACCTGCTCCTCATTGTTGATGTACATCTGCTGCAGGGCGTCCTCCAGCTCCTTGTTCCTCTCCAGCAGAGTCTTGCCCAGCTCCGCCGCCAGGTGCAGGTCTGACGGAGAGGGAGGGAGAAAGAGAGGGAGAGGGGGAGAGGGAGAGGGAGGGAGAAAGAGAGGGAGAGGGGGAGAGGAGAGAGAGGGAGAAAGAGAGGGAGAGGGGAGAGAGGGAGAAAGAGAGGGAGAGGGGGAGAGAAGGAGAGGGGCAGAGAGGGAGAAAAGAGGAGAGAGGGGAGAGAAGACAGAGAGACTTTCACGTCACTGCACCATTAGAACGGCGGTGGTGGCGTAGCGGTTAAGGAACCTGGCTAGCGTGCAAGTAGCCTAATAAGTTGTGGGTTCCAATCCCAGCTGCCCTTGAGCAAGGCACTTAACCCTGCGTTGCTCTAGGGGAGACTGGCCCTGAACAACTGATACATGACAAAATGTAAGTTGCTTTGGATAAAAGCGTCTGCTAAATGCAGAACACAGAGAAAGGCACTTAATGGTTTAGCTACAAGACATCCTCCACACACACACCATCGTTCTCTTGTTTCTAATAATGGTGTTATATCTGATGATGTTAGTATAACTCAATTAAAAATGAAATAACGACTAAAAGTATTAGTGAGAAACTCAGCATGCTGACAATAGCTCTGATGGAAGAGAGAGAGAGAGAGAGAGAGAGAGAGAGACTGCAGATGAGTGCATGAACACAAAGTGAACTAATAATAAAATCCTCCACGCCACTGTGGGTTAAATGTGGTGTGAGTGTGTGTGTGTGTGTGTGTGTGTGTGTGTGTGTGTGTGTGTGTGTGTCTGTCATGTTTGCTTGTTAACATGGATCATCCTGAGGCCCACATTAACATTCCACTAGCTCCATAGATTAATAAGAGAGAGAGAGGACTGGAACGAGAGAAAG
>PYXC01000871.1:10000-17500 GCA_015244755.2 Tenualosa ilisha
AGTGTTTGTTTGTCCATATGTCAGCACTGATTCACAGGACAGGGTTGTGTGTGTGTGTGTGTGTGTGCACTCTAAAAGCCAACCCTGTTGTGATTGATTTCTGTCTGAATGACTCCTAACTCCTGGATCAATAGTAAGGATGGCGGACCACATCCACTTCCTGCATTAGTGGAGCACATGTACGCACACACACACACACACACACACACACACCCCACTCCGCCCCCCACGTCCCATCCAATCCCATTTCTCTCCCACACTGCCTGACTGTTGGTTTAAATCAAATTATCTCCAAGCGCCTCGGAACACGCTCAATGCAGAACAGGTCAACATCCTCACAAACATCCTCTCTCTCTCACACACACACACACACACACACACACACACACACACATATAATCATTTATCTCTCTGTGAGTGTGGATCACAAGCACATAAAGGTCCTCTCTCTCTCTTTCTCGTGAGGATAAATGTCCCCTCTCTCTCTCCCTCTTTCTGGTAGGGGATCACGTCAGTCACTGACCCAGGAGCTGAAACCAGCAGGACTGAGTGAGATGTCGTCTGAGCGTCTTATTCTGAGTGTGGCGGATCATGGGCTCTGAACCTGGCCAACATGAGTGCATAAACATGGTGGCAGTCTGTGTGTTCAACACTTCTTTTTCAGCTCAAACGGTTGTTGCTGAGGCCGACCGGGTCCTTCACTCCCTCTCAACATTCCTCTCCGTATCCGCCAAAGATCCATTGTTCCAAACCCCCGCGCTCACGGAATTCCACTGGTGGCAAGAATCCCGAATCCGTCGTCTGTACGTGGGTCTCATGCATTCCGCTCGGGTCCCGGTTAAATCCAATTGAAATGCTTTGGCGACCAGATGGCTATACAATAGAGCAACACTGCCAGGCTACACTTCACCTTCACGCGGGGTGTGGAGCTCGATGGAGCACAGTGAAACTCCACTGTTTTGGTCTCACCTCACGGGAGGTCATGGGAGGCCGCGGTCAGGTGTGACTCGAACTCACCGCTCACCAAATCAGCATATTTTAGGGCCACGGGTGACTGCGGGGAACAGAGGGGGAATTCGATCGCTGCCCGGCCCCCCACACCCCGGCCCCCTCGGATGTGAGACTTGGGGGTGAAAAATTGAGTGATGCGTGTCCCCGCGAGAGGGCATGCATCACCTCCACGAGGATGAGGAGGAACTGTAACCTGATTGGTCTGTGAGAATGAATTTACCGGGACGAGCGCGCGCTGGGCTATAGCCTATTGTGAGCGGCTCAATGGAGGAGAAAATGACGAGTGAAAGAAAAAGAAAAAGCAAAGGGGTCAGGGGAAGACAACATAATGTGATCTGGCGTGTGCAGACCACGGCACGTGCTGCAGTTGGCCGTCACGGGCCGTGGGCTGACTTTTGTGCGCGAGCTCTATGAATAAGCTGTCAGTGAACGAACGGATGACATCATTCTTCTCGGTAGCCCCGACTGCTGCGCGAGAGAGACTGCCTGCTTTTGTGCTCTTTGTGTCGTGATGAATAAAAAGCGAATCTGGAATTGCACGCTTTTCTGCACAGATATATATTTGATGTTTTAATGCACACTGTGCAACTTGGCCTGTCAATTCTGTAAGACAAAACTCTTTCTCAGCGATACCATATAGGCTTATACGAGCAGGTCGCACGCAAGTGCAACTTGTGAAATGAAATAACGCATGTTGGTCTCCCGTCTGTTACCAGTCCTAGCCTACAGCTGTGGCCCAAACTAGGACGTGGTGTTAGCTTTTCTCGACATGGCACAATGCAGAACGGGCAGATGCAGACAGGCGGGCACACACGCACACACACACACACACACACACACACAAAGGTGCACAAGTGATGCTTCAAGAGTTATACAGCCTGCAAGCAGCAGTAGCCTGTGTGGCTGTCCATGGTACCCGGGATTCGTTGTTGTCGAGGCCAGTTCGCCTACTCACCCTGTTCCAGATCCCGCTGGTCGTACCACGGCTCGTCCTCCACGGTCTCGAACTCGTCCATCCTGTCCGCTCGGAGCATAAGGGTCCACAGCTCCGCTGTCAAGTCGCTAGTTCGCGACAGCAGCTACAGCTACCCTGCGTCTCGGTTTGTCGTTAGTCGTTAAGTAAACACTGAGCGTGCAGACATCTATCTGCGACTGCCTCGCGCTGACGTTTTTTGCTGCCGTTTTCGCTGACACACCGGCCTGTTTGGCGTCCGAAAAAACAATCGCGCGTTTACAGCGACTGCGGTGTACGGGGAATCACCTGCGTTGGTCGGACGTTCTCTCCACGCTCCTCTACAATACGAACGCGGCAGCCGGACTGATGCGGCTAAACGGCTCCATCAAAAGCGCGCATCTTTCTTTTGTCAGACCACCGACTACCTCCTCCTGGCGCTGCTGCTGCTTGGCACGGACGTCTCCCAGCCGGCGCTTTGTTGAGCTCCCGACAGCCTCTTCGACAGCACGAGCAGCAGGAGAGAGGGAGAGGGAGAGCGAGTGCAGAAGAGAAATGCCTCCCACCCCCAACCTTCCTCCATCCTTCCCTCCTCCCCCTCACGGCAAAGACAAGCGGGCATCACACTCACACACATACTCTCTCTCTCTCACACACACACAAAGCTCATTTGTTCGCCCAGTAAAGGCGGAAGGTGGCAGAGAACAAGTGCATCTATCCACAATCACAAGTTCATTTGATCCTTTAAAAATTAACGCGAGTGACGCAACACTTCGCAGCAGCTTATTTTATTTCTTTTCATCGTCATTCATCCCGAGAGAGAAACTCTTTTAACAGACTCCATCTCCCCTCAGTCCATTCCCTCACCATCTGGATGCAGACAACATTCAAATCCAGCGTTCTGGTTTAATGATGTGCAAACATATTCAGTATTATTTATTTTATAAAAATAACTTCCAGTCCCCTGATAGGATAAGTCTCTAGTGGACTTCGAGAAGACAAGCAGCAGGACATTCAGAGTGGACGAACCCAGCAGCCGTGATGAGGTTCTTCCATCCACAGACAGCCTAGATGAGCCCCACACAGCACCACTGGCTCTGGGAGAGCTGCAGTCCAGTATTAGGGACAACAGGAGAGTCCATGGCTTACAGCTGGCATGAGCTACAGACATGGCATGAGGCTGCAATGAGTGTGTGTGTGTGTGTGGGCATGAGCTATAGACTATGGCATGAGTAACTGTAAGGAGATGGGTACAGACTATGGTGAGACAGCACACACACACGCACATACACAAATACAGGCACACACACATATACACACAAACACACACATACACACACACACACACAGTCACAGTCACAGCAGCACATGCCACACACAGATATATTAACAGTGCTACACATGGTACACACTTCGTGTAACACAGGAGACAATTAGGACACAAATCAGCAAAGCCTTTTCCCAAATACAGTCACATGATCACTCTTGTTCTGCCTCATCTGTAAACACTCACAATGGGCCTCTGAGATTGGACACAGCAGCACTTCTACAACCACCAGAGAGAGAGAGAGAAAGCGAAAGAGAAAGAAGGGCAGAGAGAGAGAGAGAGAGGGAGAGAGAGAGAGAGGGAGGGAGAGAGAGAGAGAGAGAGAGAGAAAGGGAGGGAGGGAGGGAGAGAGAGAGAGAAAGCGAAAGAGAAAGAAGGGGAGAGAGAGAGAGAGGGAGAGAGAGAGAGAGAGAGAAAGGGAGGGAAGGAGGGAGAGAGAGAGATGGTTTCCTACTTAAAGACCTAAGTCAGTTTTTTTTCGGACACACACACATCAGTTGTGTTCATTTGTTGCACACACACACAGCTAGCACATGCAGACTCACATGCATCCTGTGTGTGTGTGTGTGTGTGTGTGTGTGTGTGTGTGTGTGTGTGTGTGTGTGTGTGTGTGCTGTGGTTTGCTCCAGTTCACATGTATTTCAAAAACTCCAGTAGTTACCTTCACCCTAAGTCCTGTGGATTTAGTATTTCCTTGTTGTGTGTGTGTGTGTGTGTGTGCGTGAGATCATCTGTGGTCCATGTGGTTGTTGCGTGTGTGTGTGTGTGTGGTCAGCTGTGATCTGTGCTCCATTAGGTTTGTCTATGTGTCTTTGTGTGTGTGTGTGTGTGTGTGGTCATCTGTGGTCCGTGTAGTTGGTGTGTGTGGTCATCCGTGGTCCGTGCAGTTGGGGTATGTGTGTGTGTGGTCATCGGAGGTGCGTGAGGTTGGTGTGTGTGTGTGTGTGGTCATCTGAGGTGCGTGAGGTTGTCGTGTGTGTGTGTGTGTGTGTGTGTGTGTGGTCATCGGAGGTGCGTGAGGTTGGTGTGTGTGTGTGTGTGGTCATCTGAGGTGCGTGAGGTTGGTGTGTGTGTGTGTGTGTGGTCATCGGAGGTGCGTGAGGTTGGTGTGTGTGTGTGTGTGATCATCTGAAGTGCGTGAGGTTGGTTGGTGTGTGTGTGTGTGTGTGTGTGGTCATCGGAGGTGCGTGAGGTTGGTGTGTGTGTGTGGTCATCGGAGGTGCGTGAGGTTGGTGTGTGTGTGTGTGTGTGTGTGTGTGTGTGTGTGTGTGTGTGTGTGGTCATCGGAGGTGCGTGAGGTTGGTGTGTGTGTGTGTGTGGTCATCAGAGGTGCGTGAGGTTGGTTGGTTGGTGTGTGTGTGTGTGTGTGTGTGTGTGTGGTCATCGGAGGTGCGTGAGGTTGGTGTGTGTGTGGTCATCTGAGGTGCGTGAGGTTGGTTGGTGTGTGTGTGTGTGTGTGTGTGTGTGTGTGTGTGTGTGTGTGGTCATCGGAGGTGCGTGAGGTTGGTGTGTGTGTGTGTGTGGTCATCTGAGGTGCGTGAGGTTGGTTGGTGTGTGTGTGTGTGTGTGTGTGTGTGTGTGTGTGTGTGTGTGTGTGTGTGTGTGTGTGTGTGGTCATCGGAGGTGCGTGAGGTTGGTGTGTGTGTGTGTGTGGTCATCGGAGGTGCGTGAGGTTGGTGTGTGTGTGTGTGTGGTCATCTGAGGTGTGTGAGGTTGTTGTGTGTGTGTGTGGTCATCTGAGGTGTGTGAGGTTGTTGTGTAGCTCCGCTCTTAGAAACTCCCAGTCACTCTCCTTCTCACAGCGCTGCACCTCACTGAAGAAACGCTTAATCAGACGCTTTGCTTCACACTTCACTGAGGAGACACACACACACACACACACACACACACACACACACAGACACACACACACACACACACACGGGCAAGCACACACACACACAGAATCAAAACAAAGTTAATAAACCAACCAAAACTGCTCAAATACACAAAATGTAACAATGTCACTGTTCTGCACACACACACACACACACACACACACACACACACACACACACACACACACACATCACTAAGCTGACACAAGGAGATCAAGCAAGTGGTGTTCTTACCTAACACACAGACACAGACAGACACACACAGACACACACACACACACACACACACACACACACCTTTCACCCTGCTGAGCTGCTGTGTCTCGGTGAGCAGGTGTGAGAGGTGTCGGGCGAAGGCCTTGAAGAGCTCCTTGGTGCCGAAGCGTCCCTGTCTGTAGTGGGGGTCCAGGTGTTTGACCACCACGTCCGCCGCCTCCTTCAGTGTGGCCGCACGCGCCGACACACACTCCTCCGCATCACTTCCTGTCTCGAAGCGCTTCTCCTGCACACTGGGGTTAAAGGTCACACGTCGGCGTGTGTCAGCAAGGGGACGGGGCCTTTTGAAGGCAGGGGCCTGGATCTCAGGTGACTGGCAGAGAGACATCACACACACCACACACACACACAAACACACCATACACACAGATGTAGATGTTACATTAACGGCATCTTATACCTGAGGCCACAGACACACAAACACACACACACGCTATACACATTTTACAAAGATAGAGTTGAACTGAGGAAAATAAACAAAAAAAAATGAAAACTAATGACACACACGCACACAGATACACACACATGCACACAGATACACAAACAAACACACACACACACACACAGATATAAGAAGGTGAGATTTACCTTCTCTGCCTCCTTCTTCACGTCAAACTCCCTGAGAGAAAGTCAAAGAAAGACACATAGAGGTTGGTCATAAGCACAAGCGCGCGCACGCACGCACACACACAAACACACGCACGCACACACACAAACACACGCACGCACACACGCACACACACACGCACACGCTGCGTATGGCAGATAGTTTATATTAACAGAGTCACATCTACACCCTTAGTAAACCTACAATCTCTCTTTCACAGACCCACACACAGAATAGAAAAGTTTGTGTGTGTGTGTGTGTGTACCCATTGCATCCTGTGGCGAGCGCTGGACCTCCTGACTCCTCTGGCCTGGGAGCATCCCCTGCCGCCACACTCGTCTCCATGACAACCGCCCCCATGGCAACCCTCTCTGTGACGTCCGTGTCCGGGAGGCCAGTCTGCACACCGTTCCAGCTGTGCTCCTCACTGTGTGTGTGTGAGGTGTGTGGGGAGTGTGTGTCCTCCTCCTCCTCCTCTTTCACTTCCGTAACGTGTGTGTGTGTGCTACTGAGTGTCCGAGTGTGTTCATGTCCATCTGCTGCCGTGGGTGAGCTGGTGTCTGCCTGCGTGTGTGTGTCTGTGGCTGCTGTGTGTGTGTCAGAGTGTGTGTTAGCATCTGTGCTGGCAGTGGTGCAGGTGTCAGAGAGAGTGTCAGAGTGTGAGTCAGCGTGTAGGCTTGTGTGTGTGAGAGCGTGTGTGTCCTTCTTCTTGAAGAACTCCGAGATGCTGCGTGTGTCTTTGGCTGCATCAGCAAGCTTCTGCTGCTTCCTGGTTAAGCCCCGCCCTTTCTTGCTGGGGCTTTCCTGATTGGCTGCTACAGCACGGGCCTTCGCACGGATTGAGGTTGTGACCTCTACAGGCTCCGCCTTCAAGCTCTTCCGCTCAGGCTTCCAAAGCTCCTCTTCTTTCACTTGATTGGCTGAGGGTTCTGATGGAAGTTTGTGGATGTGGTTTGTGGGGGAGGAGCCACTCTGGTCTTTGAGAAGTTCATTGGCTGTCTGGAAAGGGTTGGACGACCCCCTGAGCCCAGCACCAATACGCTTCCTCTTCAACTACAGCGGTAGACACACACACACACACACACACACACACACTTTAATAAGTATGATCATCGATGTTCATCATTTGAGCTTGTCATAAACTTTGAACCACAGTTCTGCCAGGTTTCTTCCTAGACCAACTAAACATAAGGGACTTTTCCTTGCCCTGTTGCTCCTGGGTGCTCCTGACTGTAAAGCACCCTGAGACATTGCTATTGTGAAAGACGCTGTGTTAATATAATATCATTGCTATTGTGAAAGACGCTGTGTTAATATAATATCATTGCTATTGTGAAAGACGCTGTGTTAATATAATATCATTGCTATTGTGAAAGACGTTGTGTTAATATAATATCATTGCTATTGTGAAAGACGCTGTGTTAATATAATATCATTGCTATTGTGAAAG
>PYXC01000871.1:30000-32500 GCA_015244755.2 Tenualosa ilisha
TTCCACTTTCTCTCTTTTCTGTCTCTCTCTCTCCCTCTCCAACTTTCTCTGTTTCACTCTCTCTTTTCTGTCTCTCTCTCTCCTTCTCCCACTTTCTCTCTTTCACTCTCTCTCTTTTCTGTCTCTCTCTCTCCTTCTCCCACTTTCTCTCTTTCACTCTCTCTCTTTCTTGTCTCTCTCCCTCTCCCACTTTCTCTCTTTCACTCTCTCTTTTCTGTCTCGCTCTCCCTCTCCCACCTTCTCTCTCTCACTCTTTCACTCTCTCCCTCTCCCACCTTCTCTCTCTCACTCTTTCACGTTCTCTCTCTCTCTCTGCATGTGTTCCAAATGATTTGTTGTTATGTGTCTTGTGTGTATAATTTTGTGTGTGTGTGTGTTTCTGAGAGTATATATATATTCAGAAATGTTTACTCTCAGCCTACTTTGATTATGTGTACAGTGTGTGTAGTGTGTTTATAATTGTGTGTGTGTGTGTGCGTGCGTGTGTGTACTGTCACGTCATTTCAGTGATGTTTGTGGTGTTGCTGACAGTAGCGTGTAGTGTGTAGTCTGTGTGATGTTCCTGGTGTTACTAACAGTAGTGTGTGTGTGTGCATGTGTGTTTCAGTGATGTTCTTGGTGTTGCTGACAGTAGTGTGTGTGTGTGTGTGTGTGTGTGTTTCAGTGATGTTCCTGGTGTTGCTAACAGTGATGTGTGTGTGTGTATGTGTATGTGTGTGTGTTTCAGTGATGTTCCTGGTGTTGCTGACAGGAGTGTGTGTGTGTGTGTGTGTGTGTGTGTGTTTCAGTGATGTTCCTGGTGTTGCTAACAGTAGAGTGTGTGTGTGTGTGTGTGTGTTTCAGTGATGTTCCTGGTGCTGCTGACAGTGGTGTGTGTGTGTGTGTGTGTGTGTGTGTGTTTCAGCGATGTTCCTAGTGTTGCTAACAGTAGTGTGTGTGTGATTCAGTGATGTTCCTAGTGTTGCTAACAGTAGTATGTGTGTGTGTGTGTTTCAGTGATGTTCCTGGTGTTGCTGACAGTAATGTGTGTGTGTGTGTGTGTGTGTGTTTCAGTGATCTTCCTGGTGTTGCTGACAGTAATGTGTGTGTGTGTGTGTTTCAGTGATGTTCCTGGTGTTGTTGTCAGTAGCATGCTGCCAGTGTTGCTGCTGTGGTTCCCGTCGCCGAAGTGCAACACCCTGAGACAGACATTACCCACAATCCTCTCTGGGTCTCCAGCCATGACCCACATCAGCAGGAGTCATTTTTACTTACTTGTATGAATGGACACTTCAGTAAAAATACTCACACCCACAACCACACACACTCACACACACACACACACACACACACACACACACACACACACACACACACACACACACAGACAGGTGGAATGTGTCTGTCTGATCCACTCACACCTACAAACACACACACACACACACACACACACACACACACACACACACACACACACCACACAGCCTCCACAGGGCCTCCTCATAGAAAAGCAGAGAAGCCATCAGTATTCATACGGCACCTCAACACCCAGCAACCAAACAATGAAGCCCCCCGTGTGTGTGAATGTGAATGTGTGTGTGTCTGTGTGTGTGTATGTGTCTGTGTGTGGTGTGTGTGAATGTGAATGTGTGTGTCTGTGTGTGTGTATGTGTCTGTGTGTGTGAATGTGAATGTGTGTGTGTGTGTGTGTGTGTATGTGTGTGTGAATGTGAATGTGTGTGTGTGTGTGTATGTGTGTGTGTGTGAATGTGAATGTGTGTGTGTGTGTCTGTGTGTGTGAATGTGTATGTGTGTGCGCGCATGTGTGTTTGTGTGTGGGTGGGTGTTAGAAAGATAGATACACCAAAATTCACTGGACCTGGACACAGACAGACAGACACACACACACACACACACACACACACACACACACACACACACACACACACAGAAGCTCAGACAAACAAGCAATACAGCACAGTTTATGATCGGCTCAAACTCTGCTCACGAGTGAAAAGGGTCATCAAGAAGTGACATAAATCAAAGCCGGTGTGTGTGTGTGTGTGTGTGTGTGTGTGTGTGTGTGTGTGTGTGTGTGTGTGGGTGGGTAGGTGGGTGTCTGTGTGGGTGTGTGTGTGGGTGGGTGTGTGTGTGTGTGTGCGTGGTGTGTGTGTGTGTGTGTGTGTGTGTGTGTGTGTGTGTGTGTGTGTGTGTGTGTGTGTGTGTGCACGCGCGCATGTGGGGAGGGGTTGTACATGCACACAGAAACTAGGCTGGAGACGCTGTTCTCCAGACACGCCAAACAGCCTTGGACTGCTATTGTGCTGTGCTGTACCCTGTGCTGTGCTGTGAGTGCCCTCTGCTGGGACTTGAGGGGACTGCAGCTGCCTGATTTCTAATCAGATGAAGGATTTTCCCATGAAGATTCAAGCTGCTGTCTGAACCCTCTGCTATGAAGGCTTAGGGAGGCGGGCAGATGGCTCCATCATGGGAAGGGATGGAAATATGACCATGAACCTGA
>PYXC01000871.1:37500-40000 GCA_015244755.2 Tenualosa ilisha
TTAGGGAGAGGATGAATGAACCAATGACAGTGGGGGATAATTAGGGTGAGGATGAATGAACCAATGACAGTGGGGGATAATTAGGGAGAGGATGAATGAGCCAATGACAGTGGGGGATCAGAGGTGGACGTCAGGACTACGCTGTTGTCAATGGGAGAGCGATGAAGTCCAATTGAGCGAGTTTTCAGTTGAGCACCATGTCTACTGATTCGCCTATGGGCTTCTGGTCCACACAGTACGGCTATTTACCTCCTGTAAGCCCACACCTGCTCAGCTTCAGCAACTCAGCTAGGCCAAGGCACCACAGACACAGACACAGACACACACACACAGACACACACACATACACACAGACACAGACACAGACACAGAGACACACACACACACACACACACACAGACACCCTACCCAAGGCGAAGGTAGTCGGGGCGGAAGTCATGCCCCCACTGAGAGACGCAGTGGGCCTCGTCGATGGCGAGCCGAGCCACCAGCCCGCGCTCACTGAGTTTGCCCAGGTTGGGCTGGAAGGCGGGTGAAGCCACCATCTCCGGCGTGATGTAGAGCAGCCTCAGCGAAGGATGCTCCGACTCGAGGTCCGACAGGATCGCTCGCCGCTCTGACACCGGCAGCTTGGAGTTGATGGAGCGCGCTGGGATGTTCAACGCACGCAGGTGATCCACCTGATCCTGAGGCAGGGAGTCAGAATAAGATCAAAGAAACAGAGTTATGCCTTAAAAGTTAAGTCATTTCTCTACTTGTATCAAGCCAAAATTGTCATTGAAGTCCATAAAACAAACATAAAGCAGGGAGACATGATAGTGGAACAGACAGACAGAGACTGTGAGAGTAACAGAGAAAAGGAGAGAAGAGAGGGGAAGACGGTTCCCTGATTTTCACCCAATAAGCATTATCATAACTCCTGGTCTTTTCACCCAATAAGCATTATCATAACTCCTGGGCTTGGATCATGGTGGTCTGCTATGTATTTATGACTAACGCCAACAGCAGTGTGATGGTGTCATCAGGAGGGCGAGACGGCTGGTACAAGTAGTATTTGGATGAGGACCATCATCATGTGGGCAGAGGTTTTACCTGAATGAGGGCGATCAGAGGGGAGATGACCAGCGTGATGCCCTCCAACATGACTGCGGGCAGCTGGTAGCACAGAGACTTTCCCGCGCCCGTCGGCATGCACACAAACACATCTCGGTCACCTTCACCGGAAAATGTAAAAATATCGGTCGGTCATCCGACAGGACGCGTCACAGCACGATGACAACAATGGCTATGGCAACAAATGGATTCAGCTCACTGAGAAGTTTGTTTATGTTTGAAACTGTGTCATGTTATGCCTTGACAACAAACTGGTCGTTATGTGAGTAAGGTCTGGGTTAAAACCAAAACATTAGCTAGCTACTGTCAGCTAAACCCAAGCCGATCCGGCTAATTACACAAATTGGCTAGCTCAACAAAACAGATTGACGTGGCTGATAGCAGTTAGCTCTCGAGCTATCCTTGTTCGTGCAGAGGTATTGTGTGTTAAACAGTTTACATTTGTTCAAAATGATCGCTGTATCCCTCAAGAACCAACTTGCCTCTGATAACTGCCTTGACAACATCTTCCTGCTGCTGAGAGCGGAACTTCTCGAAGCCGAAATGGGTTTTGAGAGCCCGCTGTAGCGCAGTCATAACTCTGAACTCTTTGGGCTAACTTCACTTGGGTACCGCTGCATTCAGTTGCTTCACTTGTGCAGTGTGCAGTCGTCGCACAAAGATGACATCATAAGTGAACACAAGCCTATTTCTGGACCACATCCGACCAAACATAGACAGGTGCATCCTGCGATATGTGCATTGCTCTGTCTCACAGAAATCGGGCATTTTCAAACCCCTTTCAACGAATTGTAATTATTATTATTAGAATAGCAATTATAGTATATTATTATAAAAATTATAATTGTACAATCATGATTCATCATGGTGAGGTGATGAGTATTCTTGGTGTACTAGTCTTTTTATTACAATACTTTTGTGTTAACCTACAACTAGCATAATGTCAACATTTAGTAAAATATCTGCATAGTGATCAAATGAATACACATTTCTTTTAAGTGAGTGTTGATATGTGTAGAAGTTTATATTTTAAAACTAAAAACTGTGTATTAGGCACAGCAGGGTTGACCGTAAATGACAAACGAAGCCAAAAGCTGATGTGTTTTGTTGATGTATGTTTAATATGACTTCTCTGGTGGTCACATAAAGTGCTTCATTACTGCAGGATCAGGAGGAGCAGCACAAGCCAACAGTACAGAACAGGGAGAGCAGCACTCAGACTACAGTAGAGGAAGTAGGCTGCAGGCCAGGGTTCTCACTCACACACACACACACACACACACACACACAAAGAGAGAGAGAGAGAAAAAGAGAAAGAGGTTCTAAAGTGCAGATACAGACAGACAGGCAGGATCAGCAGACTGTCTGGGTTACTACTACAGTGTGG
>PYXC01000871.1:50000-55000 GCA_015244755.2 Tenualosa ilisha
AGGTTGGCTATGGACAGAGTTGACGTGTCTCCTGTTTCATGACTTGGAATGGAACATTTAGGACTAGATGAACAAAATATGAATGAAACAATATGAAAATATAAATATAAATAATAATGGTTTCTATGTGTTTATGAAACTGTATTTGACACCTGTGTGATTTGTGGTCTGTCAGTCAGTAATGGGCATGAGAGACTCTCACATCAGTCTAATGGCAACACAATACATTCACTGGCTTTAATCACACAGTAACGATCTTAATCCCATCCATTACCTGCTAACGACTCGCAGCGTCCAGCACTAATGATCAGTCAATCAAACTGTGTGTGTGTGTGTGTGTGTGTGTGTATGTGTGTCAGACAGAGAGAGAGAGAGAGAGTGTGTGTGTGTGTCAGACAGAGAGAGAATGTGTGTGTGTGTGTGTGTGTCAGACAGAGAGCGAGAATGTGTGTATGTGTGTGTGTATGTGTGTGTATGTTATTCTTCAGAGGGACATCGATCTCATGACAATATCTTATGTTACCAAAATGAATGTCTGTCTGTGTTTGTGCACCTGTGTGTGTGTGTGTGTGTCAGACAGAGAGAGAGAATGTGTGTGTGTGTGTGTGTGTGTGTGTAAATGAAATAGCTGAATGGAGCACATAGTGACGTCCTAAAGTGAGTCATCAAAAACCTCTTCATCAGTAAGCCTGACTCAGCATCTTTCTGACATGCACACACACACACACACACACACACAGACACAGACACTGCCGAGATGCTCCACAGGGTGTGTAATGAGGAGCATACCCCACAAAGGTAAACACACACACACACACACACACACACACACACACTGCTGAGATGCTCCGCAGGGTGTGTTAAGGGCCGTCTCTCAGCACATCTGATGACCTAATCAGCCCGCGGGTGAGCAGATTGGAGCTAAAGAACAAGGATTAGCAGCACAGAGAATTCTGTCGTGTGTGTGTGTGTGTGTGTGAGAGAGAGAGAGAGAGAGAGTGTGTGTGTGTGAGAGAGTGCGAGTGTGAGTGTGAGAGTGTGCGTGTGTGTATGTTAGTGTGTGTGTGTGTTAGTGTGTGTGTGACTTGTGATTCAGTCCAGTGGTGACCTGGTTCTCTTTAGGTACGTCTCCTGCAGCGAAGTTGTTGACAACAGACTGTGTGTGTGTGTGTGTGTGTGTGTGTGTGTGTGTGAGTGTGTGTGTCAGCTCCCTCCCCACGGTGACAGTGCTTAAAGACTTAAAGAGCTCAGCTCATGTGTTGTTTATCTCTGCTTGTTAGGAAACCACACATGCACACTTGTCAGTGGACTGGTTAAAATGACAAACTACGACTGGTCTCAATCTAACCACTAAAGTGCTCTCCTCTGTGGAGTCAGACTACAGATGTCTACGGGGTGGTGGTAGCGTAGCGGCTAAGGAACCTGGCTAGCGTGTGAGTAGCCTGAAAAGTTGTGGATTTGAATCCCAGCTGCCACCGTTGTGCCCTTGAGCAAGGCGCTTAACCCTAAGTTGCTCTAGGCGAGACTGGCCCTGAACAATTAATAGTTGACAAGTTGTAAGTCGCTAAATGGCGTCTGCTAAATGGACAAATGTACAGTCTAGTCTGCCTTGTCAGGCTAGCCCTCCTGTTGGATTAGACAACTAATATGGCTGACCACTGAGAGCTAATGCTAGCACTCCCTTTCTCCCATCTGTGTAGAGTATTCCTGGGTGGACGTACTCTAGCGTACTCTTTTGTTCAGCAGGTACGTCTAGCCACACACCATAGGGCCTGAGTAGGTCTTCTACCAAAGCTTGGTAGGACCAATCGCAACGCGCTATCTTTGTGGAGAGTTGTTGGGCGGGCTTAGCATGATGACGACAGGGCTGTGATGGTGCAAGACAACTAAGATGGCTGTGGCCAAGGAACAACAGTCATTTGAATCGGCTTTGGGATCAACTCTGGAAGAGTTAGACTTGAGCTTTTCTTTGAAAGTTGAGCAAAAAAAAGGCAAGTTGTTCATTTCAAAGAATGCGGTATTTGCTGTTTTGCTAACGTTGCTCTGATTGGTTGTAGCGCTATTGCGTGCAGAGACAGTTTGAAAGACAACTGCCCCTAGGATTAAGCCAGTCTACACATTTTGATGTTATTGTCTGTCTTGTCAGGCTAGGTGGATGCAACATTTTAAGTACACATGACTCATTTATTTTTATATATTATTAACAGATAAGATCCTTCCCCAAGGACATGCACCAAAGGCTTATGGGTAACGTAGTCTATCCAGTCTTCAGGCTCTCTAGGGTAAGGCTTTCTTGGTAGGGGGAACTGTGAGAGGGTGTGAGCCTGACGTGGATGAAGAGGGGGGGACAAGCTGCTGAACAGGGAGACATACAGACAATTAGACATACATACATACAGATGTTTACATTTATGCATTTAGCAGACGCTTTTATCTAAAGCTTCTCAACTATCACTTGTTCAGGGCCAGTCTCCCCTAGAGCACCTTAGGGGGTTAAGTGCCTTACATCAGGGCTAGTCTCCCCTAGAGCACCTTAGGGGGTTACGTGCCTTGCTCAAGCGGCTGGGATTCAAACCCACAACTCTTCAGGCTACTTGCACGCTGGCCAGGTTCCTTAACCACTACGCAGACATTCGCACTACACAGACATACATACATACATACACATACACAGACATACAGACAGACACACACGCACACACACACACACGTGTACACACACACACTTGGGTTTTACTAAAAATGGAATATAATGGAAGCAAGACTTGCTGGGACAAAAGAAACTACACTAGAGACACAGATTCAAGCATGCGCACACACACACGCACGCACACGTACATGTACACACACACACACACGCACACACACACATGCACGCGCACACGTACATGTACACACACACACACACGCACACACACAAACATGTACACGCACACACACATGCACGCGCACACACACACACGCATACGTACACACACACACACATGCACACACACATACATGTACACACACACACACACACACATACACGGACACACATACGTATACACACACACACACACACACACACACACACACACACACACAGATGTCACTGATGTATTGGCTCAGTATATTAACATGGCATGCAATGCAATACACACACACACACACAATAACACCGACAAAAACCATAAACAAGCACAAGCACACACACACACACACACACACACACACACACACACACACTTAGACAGACAGGCATTCATGTTGGTAACATAAGACGCTGAGATCATATTGTCATGAGATCAGTGTCCCTCTGAAGAGTATAAGTGTAGTTCCCTCCTTGGCCAGCAGATGGTGGTGTGTGAGCTGAATACGGCTCAAAAGCACCTCTGAGGACGTCAGGCAGGACCAAGACCCAAAACACACTGACCCACAGGTTAAGTCAGGATTCACACACACCAACACCCAAATACACTAACACACATCTGTTACTAACACGATCAGGATCATAGCTGTGTTTATTGACAAACATCTGTGTGTATATGACTGTATGTCTGTCTGCCCCCCCCCGTCTCTCCCTTTCACTCATCCTGTGGCACTCAGGTGGTGTGCATATGAGAACTTAATCAGTAAACCCAATCTGTTACTGGACAGACTAAGAAATGGCCAGAGGCTAGTGTGTGTTAGTGTGTGCTAGAATGTGTTAGTGTGTGTTAGTTAGTGTGTGCTAGAGTGTGCTAGTGTGTGTTAGTGTGTGTTAGAGTGTGCTAGTGTGTGTTAGTGTGTGTTAGTGTGTGTTTGTTAGTGTGTGCTAGAGTGTGCTAGTGTGTGCTAGTGTGTGTTAGTGTGTGTTAGAGTGTGCTAGTGTGTGCTAGTGTGTGCTAGAGTGTGTTAGTGTGTGTTAGTGTGTGTTAGCGTGTGTATCTTTTGCTGTTTTTTCTCCCTGTCGCCTGCATGCATTCTGAGATATTCTGTTCCTTTGGGGCAGGTTCTGCTAAAGACAATCTGTCTCTCTCTGTCTTCCAGCCCCTCAATGGTTTTTCTGTGACGTTTTCTATAATCCACACACAGAACACAAAAATCCCACACATAACATAACATAACATAACATAACATAACATAACATACTATACAGTCAGGATAGAACTTTAGAACCATTTAGAAAGATAAACTTTATACGAAACATCCTCCTTACCACCCGGTAGAACTATAACAATGTAAATATCACATTACATTTACACCAGTGGCATCACGGTAGTCTATTGTCCAGGTTGATTATGTCAGATCACAGTAAGGGATAGATTTGTGTGTGTGTGTGTGTGTGTGTGTGTGTGTGTGTGTGTGTGTGTGTGTGTGCAGATGAAATATTGTGCTTAGCAGAGCATAAAATTAACCAATTAAAATCTAAAATGGATATAAACTACTTTAAAGGAATAACAAATCTAACATCAAACAGATCTTTCTCTACAATATCCTGGGCCACTTTCTGTCAACTGACCTCACTTCCTGTGAGGTCAGCAGCATGTTGTTAGTCCATTTTTGGCGCAGGTAAACCCTGTCTGGCACCTGATTGGCTGAGTCCTCCCCAGCCCAAGTACTAGGTGTATTGATATGCTCCAAAACAACACGCTCCAGTCTGGTTCTGATCTGCTCCCCCACAGAACAGGCTCTAGTCCGGCTCTAATACACACCAACACAGAACATACTTTAGTCCAGTTCTAATATGCTCCCCCACAGAGCAGGCTCTAGTCCAGTTGTCTTTGGGGTTCTGGCATGGAGTCGGTGCCAGATTGAGCTGGCCTACTGATGGCTGGCAGAAAGAAGTGTGTGTGTGTGTGCGTGCACGATCTGAATGCCCATAGCAGCGACTCTGCTGTAGTCCCTGAGAATCAGCTTTGAGGTCATGGGTGGTGAGGTAACATCTTTGGTCACCTCCAAACATGGAGATGGGACTTCAGAGAGGAACTCTCAAAGGTTCCTGCAGTTCCTGCTTGCTAATATAACCCCTGAAGGAA
>PYXC01000871.1:60000-66783 GCA_015244755.2 Tenualosa ilisha
CAGACCAGTGCTGTCAGACACACACACATCAGGCAGAGACAGACCAACTTTGACAGACAGACAGATGGACAGATAGATAGATAGATAGATAGATAGATAGATAGATAGATAGATAGATAGACAGACAGACAGACAGACAGATGAACTGATCACCTCAGGGATGCAGGGTCCGTTGAGGCCGAAGCGATCTGCGATCATCATGTGGATCTGACGTTGGCGGTCTTTCTTGCGGACGCTCTCATAGGATGGCAGACGTGGGACAGCCAATGAGGGCAGGCCATAGCTAGAGGGCAGACCAATCAGGAACAGCGAATCTGACTGCTGAAAGAGAGAGACAGAAAGAGAGACAGACAGAGAGAGAGAGATGAAGAGAGAGATTTTGTTATGTTTGCCTGTCTGTCTGTCTGCTGTTTTCCATATCTGTTATGCCAGACGCACATATATGGCAGTGGGCTGTATAATGATGTCATCTTGATGTTCATGCCAGTAATGTTTTATTGAATTGAACTGAACTGTGTGTGTGTGTGTACTGTGTGTGTGTGTACGTGTGTGTGTGTGTGTGTGTGTGTGTGTGTGTGTGTGTGTGTTCGCGTGTGGATGTGCTGGCGGAACAGATGGCTTTTGTGGAAAATTAAGCTTTATTCACAAGTGTTTACCATTTAAACACTAACCACTATCATCACACACACCACCCAATCATTACACACTAAGCATCACAACACACACACACACACACACACACCCAGACACACCCAGACGCACACACACACACACACACACACACACACACACACACACACACACACACACACACACTTTAGGGGAGATTAAAAAAAAAAAACCACTGATTCACTAATTATATGGTTAGCCCACACAGTCCAGTCCAAGAACAGTGCAGTGCATTCGTGTGTGTGTGTGTGTGTGTGTGTGTGTGTGTGTGTTACCCACCTGTCTGTGTGTGTTCTCATTGCCTGTGACTTGTCGAGAACAGGGCGGACCGACGAGCGTCTGTGTGCTGCTGTAATACTGGGGAGGTGTTGCCTGCAATGGAGAACACACACACACACACACACACACACACACACACACACACACACCAACATGAGCACACACACACTCATTGTGAGATTTGCATGCAGTATGAGATATCCCTGGTCTTTGGTGTGGTGTGTGTGTGTGTGTGCGTGTGTGTGTGTGCGCATGTGTGTGTGTGTATGTGTTTGTGTGTATGTGTTTGTGTGTGTGTGTGTGTGTGCATGTGCGTGTGTGTGTGTGTGTGCGTGTGTGTGTGTGTGTGTGTTAAAAACTGATGGGTGCTTCTCTGGTCTAAGCATTCCTTTTACCTACTAACAACGACACTTTATCAAACTTTATCAATCACATGTTTACTTGTTTATGTTAATCAAACTTTAACAATCACTGTTTATTTATTTGTCTCTTTCCCCAGATTACAATGTGGAAATGTGTGTGTGTGTGTGTGTGTGTTTGTGTGTGTGTGTGTGTGTTTCTAACCCAGTTTCCAGTTTCCAACTTCATCATCCTGTGACAGCATCTCCCTCTCCTCTCCTGACCTTCCTCACACACTCACTCTGACCCACCCCCACACTATTCTCTTGTATGTGTGGTTTGGGTGTGTGTGTGTGTGTGTGTGTGTGTGTGTGTGTGTGTGTGAGGGGGCGGGGGGTACATTAATTATCTGGCCAATGAGGGGGACCACCAACCGTTTCCTGGGGCCTCACTCCGCCCCCTTCCTTAAGCCCAACACCACTGTAAGACCACAGGCATTTATCACACACACACACACACACACACACACACACACACACACACACACACACACACACACAGCATGACTGCCTAGAAACTTAATGAGGGCTTTTTGTGTTGATGGACAATACCGTGTGTGTGTGTGTGTGTGTGTGTGTGTGTGTGCGTGTGTGTGTGTGCGTGTGTGTGATACAGCACGTATTTGTTTTGTGTTCTTCCCGTAACGATCATGCCTCATTGAACTTTATAGCCTTTATAAGTCACCCAGACATACAGAACAAAACACACTCTCTCGTCTCCTGATGATACACACACTCACCACACACAGACACCCACGCACACACACACACCCATACTCACACTCTCTCGCTCTCAGACACACACACACACAAACATAAGAACATGTGAAGTTAGACACATTGTTGAAGTCTGCTGCTGCTGCTGCATGTGCGTGTGCGTGTGTGTGTGTGTGTGGGTGGGTGTGTCTCTGTGCAGGCTCTGCGCTGACGTGGCGGATGTGACGACGTAAGAAGTCAACTACAAGCCCGCCCTCTTCTTATCCTGACTGCACAATGAATACTGAGGACGCCTGTGATCAATGGAATCACCTCTTCAATGGGCTCACATGATCAATACAAGACTACACACACACACACACACACACACACAAAATCGTGTGATCAATACAACACTCCAATACACTACACTATAAATACACAGACACACACATACACACACCCACACCCAATCATGTGATCAATACAACACTCCAATACACTACACTATAAATACACAGACACACACATACACACACACACACACAATCATGCGACCAATACAACACTTCAATACACTAGACTAGAAATACACAGACACACACATACACACACACACACACACGTGATCAATAGAACACTACAATAAACTAGACTAGAATATAAACACACACACACACACACAATTGTGATCAATACACTACTACAATACACTACACTAGAAGTTAGTGATGGGACTCAGTTAAAAAAAATGATCTAATTACAGGCTTTGTAATTAATTAGTCTCAGTTAATCGCATATCAATATTTGACACAAGAAGCAACATTTTTCCATTTAAATGGATTTTGGTATATGACCGAATTGACCTTTTGTTGAACTCCCCAGACTTATGCTTCCGCAGTTTTCAAAAACACACACACTGAATCATGATCAACACACAACTGCAATACAACAGAGAGAGAGAGAGAAAAAGAACGATTCAAGTTTCTTTCAGTGCCTCTAAAAAAGCAATAAGTTCCTCTTTATTCACCTTCAAACCCACACACTATACCCATGTGATTCACTAGCTCTATCTCTCTAGTGCCTAAACATCCTGACTGTGTCCACACACACACACCACACACACACACACAGAGGGATGCTGTTTCTGTAACTCCAGACTCCAGACATTTTAATTCTCTAAGACGCACACACACCTTCATGTCAGTTTGGACAAGAAGATTCGGATTCAGAGTAGGTGGGACAGAAAGATGAGCTCTGGAAACAACGTGTGTGTGTGTGTGTGTGTGTGTGTGTGTGTGTGTGTATCAGACAACTTGAGCAGCCCTATGTAGCTAACAAACAACACAGCAGCACCTCAATATCTCTCTCTCTCTCTCTCTCTCTCTCTCTCTCTCTTTCTTGTTCCACTGTATAAATGTGTATCTGCATATAGTCCCAGGGGGGAGACAGAGAGAGAGAGAGAGAGAGAGAGAGAGAGAGAGAGAGAGAATGAGGATGAGAAAGAGTGATGTGACAAAGAACTATAGGGGCAAATGAATAATTAAATATCGCTCTAATTAATATGAATTCATATGAACATCCACACCACATTCTAGAACAACAAGCAGCAACATCACTGGGAGAAGGAGGAAATGGAGAGAATAAAAATCAGAGGAAGAGTAACAGAGAGACAGAAAGATAGAGAGAATAGAGAGGGAGAGAGATGCTCTTTGTGTGTGCAGAGGTGTTAGAGTGCAAGCGTGTTAAATCGACTCTGAAGGCGGGGATACGACCCCTCAGACCTACTGCCTTTTACACCTCCCTGACCCCAGGCAAGGGCTTTGTCTTCTCTCTCTCTCACACACACACACACACACACACACACACACACACACACACACACACACACACACACACTCCAACACAGTCTAAAGGGAACAAGAGAGGAGGTGACTCGTCAGTGGTGAAGAAAAACACAATACAAGTCTTTAGGTATATCTGGAAGCGTGAATGTGTGTGTGTGTGTGTGTGTGTGTGTGTGTGTGTGTGTGTGTGTGTGTGTTTCCTCTCAGAATGAATAAACTTCAAACCAAGAGCTGGCTGTCATCTGGCTGTCAGTCTGTTACCATGCCGACCCACACAAACACATCTTGAGAGAGAGAAGAGGGACGAGCATCCTTTGTCTGATCTCCCTCTCCTTCACCCCACCTCTCTTAATGAGGGCTGGGAAAACACACACACACACACACACACACACACACACACACACACACACACACACACACACTCATGGCCAAACTTCAAAGGCTCTCATTCATCAACACTTGGGCAAGACATATCACTGTCTTCTGCACAACAGTCTGTGCAAGCGCACACGATCGCACACATACACACACACACACACACACACACACAAACACATACACACATATACACATACACACACACACATACACACACACACAGATCCCTAATAACTCTTTGTTCCTGTGATCCTGAGACCCAGAGGCCGTCCACACGGCAACGTTCCCAATTTTTTTGTTTGCGGGTTGAAAAAAATCTGTGTACACACAAGCCGGAGCGGAAAATATCCATGTCCTCACGACAACGGAACACTGAGTGAAAACGATGTAATACATATTCCACACCTATATGTGGCGCTGTGAACAGATACAGCCAGAGCCACTGGACACACCAACACCAGAGAGCGCATGCGCGTAGAGCACAAACACAACTCCGCTGTCCTCCATTGTTGTTTTTTACCGCTTGTTGTGTGCCGGGGTCGTCACTGCTCTTCTGGTCACGTGACAGTGACAGATTGGCGACGTCATCGTTTTCAAAAAGCTGCGTTTTGCTTGTCCACACAGCAACGAAACGACTGCGTTTTCAGATTTTTCCACTCTGGAACCCAAAACGCCGGCGCTGTGTGGACACAAGGCCAAAACGCAGAGACACTTCTCCGTTTGAACAGAAAAACGTTGCCGTGAGGACGGCCTCTCAGGCAGTCTAACTCTGGACGCCAGGTGACTGTCCACACATGGGCTGGTTCGGAGTTTTCTCGTTTCTGAAACTGAGCTCTAACTCTCAATGCAGTAACTCGGCTCCGATGGGCTTCCTGTGAGCACGGGAACGCTAGTCTCCTGTTAACCTGCGTGACCTCACTTCCTGTCATCTCATCATGACGTGACACTGATGGCAGAGGAGTGCTGGTCCTAGGACTTCCCCTTTGCATAATGGAGGGGTGTTATTGAAAGAGAGAAAAAAAAAGGAGGAGGGAGAGAGAGAGAGAGTGAAGGAAAGAGAGGGAGAGAGAGAAAGCGTGAAGGAGAGAGAGGGGGAGACAAAAAGAGTGAGTGCCAAGATAGCCTCTAGCCTTCCCTGAGGAGTGAGGGAGAGAAAGAGAGAGAAAGAGTAAGGGAGATAGGGAAGAGGAAGAAGGATTAAGAAAGAGATAGAGAGAGTAAAACTGAAGAAGAGAGAGGTGGAGATGGAGAAAGAATAAGAAAGACAGGAAGAGCAGGGGAGAGACAGAGAGAGAGCGAGCGAGAGAGAGAGAGAGAGAGAGAGAGAAAAAACTGTTTGTTTTTCCGTTCATGAGGCGTAGGGGTGGACTTGGGTTATAAACAGGGAGAGAGAGAGAGTGATAAAGAGAGATACAGAATAGAGAGAAAGAGAGATAAAGAGAGAGAGAAGAGAGAGAGAAGAGAGAGAGAGAAGAGAGGGAGAAGAGAGAGAAAGAGAGATAAAGAGAGAGAGAGGGAGAGAGTAAAGAGAGAGAGAGAAGAAAGGGAGAGAGAGCTCTGTTTTGGTTATCCTCTCATGAGAGGAGTGGGGGTGGACTTGGGTCATAAACAGGGAGAGAGAGAGAGAGAGAGAGAAAAGGGAGAGAGAGAGGGAGAGAGAGAGAGAGGAAAGAGGGAGAGAGAGAGAGAGAGAGAGCGAGGAGGAAAGAGGAGAGAGAGAGAGGAAAGAGGGAGAGAGAGAGAGAGAGCGAGGAAAGAGGAGAGAGAGAGAGAGAGAGAGAGGGAGAGGAAAGAGGGGAGAGAGAGAGAGCAGGAAATCAAGAGGAGTGTTTGCATAATCTATTAAATGGGAGTGTGACGGGGGTTGGACTGCAGGATCTGTATTTCAGAGATAACATACACACACACACACACACACACACACACACATTTATATACAAAATACCCTAAACACACTCACACCACACACACATGCTCATGCGTGTACACACATATACACACACACGTTTACACACAACACAGACACGTAGGTGTGCGCACAAACACACACACACACACACACACTTATACAACATACACTAAACACTTACTCACACCATACACACATGCTCATGCGAGCACACACACGTTTACACAACACAGACATGTAGGTGTGCGTACACACACACACACACAACACACACAGCACACATACACACACAGGTTTGCTGGGCAGGACAAGGAAGTGGTGTATAGGTGAAGAGGAAAAGGAAGGAGGTGAACTGTTAAATAGGGAGCATTCTTCCTGTCTGACACCACCTCACATCCTGTTCAGCACGTCCTACAGGACCCCAAAGGACCACGTGGGCTCACATCATCATAACACTCACACACACACACACACACACACACACACACACACACACAACACACACACACACACACACCAGCATCACTAGTTACAGCTCTGCTCACTTTCTGTTCTTTTAACAATGATCAGTCTAATACTGATCACACACTGACTGTTGTGTGTGTGT
>PYXC01000872.1:0-58103 GCA_015244755.2 Tenualosa ilisha
ATATGTCATCATAACAATAATAAATATTGAGCACTTCCATTTCTATCCCATAATATTTATCAGTTATGACATCTGAAGTTATACTTGCTGTGAGCATGTGTAGTCATGGGAACATGTCTTCCTGTTTGAGTCTTACATGTATGACATGTCTGCTACTGCAGTGGTGTTTGTTTCAGTATAACTTATTTATCCGGGACCACTGAAGGACAATGTTTGGTTGATCCTTGGTTCAAGTATATGTAATTTTAGCACTCTTAACAAACACAACCTACTTAATCACTGCACCTTCAATATTTTCTGAAGGCAGGGATGAGGGACGATTGTTGGTTGATCCTTGGTCCAAGTATAAGTAGCCTCGCTTGTGTTTGTTAGACAAGAATGCTACAAATTTTAAACGTAAAAACAATGACTGCACCTTTAATATTTTTATTTGTTTTTATATGTCTGGGTACAAAAATGATGGCTGTTGTGGCAGGAAGCATATTACACAAATGCATTTATACATTTAGCTGACATTTTCACCCAAAGAGACTTATATTTGTCAACTATCAGTTAGTTGAAGGCCAGCCTCACCTAGAGCAACTTAGGGTTAAGTCCTTGCTCAAGGACATAATGGGGGCAGTCGGGATACGAACACAACTCCTTAACCACTACACTACCACCACCCACCCACCATCACCATATGATCCAAGATGTTCGAGATGTGTGGGATGTGGGAATTCTTCACCTGATTCTCTGGCCCTGAGACACATCAGTGCCTTTATGATTCAGTAGCTTTCAGTAGCCTTATCACTCAGTTATACATTTTTGCCTTAATGTTGTAGGGTTTGACATAGCTTGATGGGCTCCTTGTCTCTGACTCCTGGACTGATCAAAGGAATCAAGGTTTTCATTGGAGCCACATACAAACGGAATAGATATGTTTTCTTGTCAACATTGTAAAAGGTGAGAGTGTGTTCATCACAGTCTAGAAACACCCCAAGTCTATGAAATAGGTTTGTCACAGGCAGTGGAGTTCTGGGTTCTGTGCTGGTAAACAGTCCGGTTCCTGTCTCATACTGGAGAACCCAGAAGCCGTTCTGTGGGGTTAAAGAGACTCTGTTGTGTGATCTGCTGTAGCACTGCACACCCCCACATACCACGACTGTCTGTCATGATGTATCCCCCAAATATCTTTAGAACCCACTTCCACCTCCCAGTAGTGCTTCCCTGAGCTGAAACGTCTGTCACATAAAGCATGAGGACACTCTGCCTCTGTGCCCAACATCTTCAGTGGATCAGGACAGAGGATTGAATGTCTGTCGTCTTGTAGTTTGAGAAAAGGAGGCACAGTCTTCATATCCAGACTCAGATTCACTAGAGGAGAAAGCAATAAGTCAAGACAGCTTTCTCATGTGGTCATGTTGAGGGTATTGAGGAAGTTAATGTAACTAGTGATGAGGTTATCTGCATTACCGTAATGTTTTCTTGCTTGTTCTACATCTACACATAAAAAAACAAACATTTAATGATGCATTTTTCCCAATGCCAACTAATTTCTCTGTGGGAATTATTCTTCAGTATTTGGTATAGTTTAGATTTACCTGATATTCTGATTACAACAGCCTCTGTCCAGGTCATATTGTCTTTAGCCCTCATTGGTTGTTCAGTGGCTGCTAGAAAATATGATAAATAAATAAATAAATAAATAGATAGATAGATAGATAGATTGATAGATAGATAGACAGAAAAATAAATGATTGTCGGCATTTCAGACGTCAAGATGAAGATAAAGAGATTAAATTTGTAAAATGGTTAATTAACTGTAGGGTAGTAAGTCTATAAAAAAAACGTTATATTGAGATAATGTCAAGATAACTCTTTCATTATAGCAAAGCATTGGTAACTATTAACAAACATCAGTGCAATATTAGGCAATAGCCTCTTTGCTGTTTCCTATTCCTGTAACACTTAATATAATACTTAATTTAATACTTAAATAATGGTGGAAAAACTATTAACTGAACAACCATTACCAAAGTAGTTTTTAGTGCACTTGCCATTGAGGGGTGTCTGTTCATCCGGTTCATCTATGAGAGAAAGAGTATGTGTTTAGTGTTGCACTTACTGGTAAAAAGCTGTGACAAAGTTTACCCAATGTTATCACCCAGAGAAATAAAATACTGTTTCCTGATTGGCAGACAGGGTGTCCGATATTCCCCGATAACACATCCTTTTGCATTTGCTGAATTCATGCCAAACACATCTCACTTACTGGCTTCTGCAGATGGGTCTGACTGTCCTGCTTCTGCAGATGGGTCTGACTGTCCTGCTTCTGCAGATGGGTCTGACTGTCCTGCTTCTGCAGATGGGTCTGACTGTCCTGCTTCATTAGATCCTGCATCTGCATGATGTTCATTGTGCTCTGCTTGGAAGAATTAATGATTAGCCTAACGATCATAAATTCATCTATTTAAAGTTATGTCATTACAGTAGAGTATGAGTTTCATATTATACAGATATGCATGAGAAAAGAAAATGTTCTTGTATGACAACATTGAAAGATGAACATCAGTTGCAACCACGACAAAAAGAACCAAATTTTCAGTTGTTTGTTGAAGTTGGGATTGAATCACTGTAAAAAGTATCTGGACTAATGTTACACCACCAACGTAAACAGAAACCTGTCTGTTATACTATACTATTACACATGTTGTTTTATTTTGACCTGAGGTAAGTTTGACCTCATACTATGATTCTGCACTGACTGATACAATGATTCTGCACTGAGCTGTGACTTCTGAGTTTGTATGTGTTATGTATGCTTGGAGTTCATGCCAGACATATCTAGACAAGACTTACTTGCTACTTCAGATGTTTCTGACTGTTTCAGTATTTCATTGGTACCTGAAACTGCTTTGTGTTCACGGCCCTCTGTTCCTGAAAAAAAAGTAAATTGTCATGTCTGTAAAGCTCTACTTGACAACACTGTACAGTGAACATCAGTAGGAATTAACTGAATGTCAACTGGATTAATCACCCAAAAAGAAATAACACTTCAGTTATTATAATTATTAAAAACATTTTATCACCATTCAGAGGTTGCTGTAGTAATTTTGTTTAAATGTTTAAACAATTTGTTAATTCTGTTATTTCTACAAAGAAAGCACCAGGATACCTGTTGGTTTCCTCTGAGAAGAGAAGAGTTTGACAACATCTGACATGAAAGGCAAGAGGGAAATGTCTAAATTACCTGTTTTACATACTGTACCTATTTAAATGTTTTTAGTACTGAGCAAAGTATAATTTCTTCACCTTTTCTGTGATGCACAGCAAACCATATGACCAGACCGGATAACATCAGAAATAACACAGCAATGAGTGGGTCTTTCCAGGATCCTGTGACAAGAATTCATTGCACACTCAAATACAGGTAGTCCACTTATTCTCATGTCTTCAGTGATGTCTAAAAGTGGAGAATAAAAACTGACCGTGTATGTGTGTTGGTGTGTGTGTGTTAGTGGTGCGTAGTGCCACCCTGCTCTCTCTCCTCTCCTGATCAGACAGACCCACAGAGCAGGAGAGCCACTCAGCCTCAGAGGGACTGTAGAGCAACCAGGAGCTCACTGACGCCAGACCCTCATCATCTGCAGGAGGAACCAGAGCACACACACACACACACACACACACACACACACACACACGTAGAGCAAGTGCACATTTTACTGCAGAGGAACCAGAACACACACACACACACAAACAACATACTTTATTATTATATCCAACTCCCGTTTGTCAGTCATACAGATCTAACCCAGGCTGAAGAGGAGACAGACATTATAAATCTTCAGTTTGCAGACACACAGATATCATATTGAAGAAGGGCGAGCAGAAACTCCCCTTTACCTGTGAAGAAGTGAATGTTAGTATAATTCTGATGGATCTCTGTTCCTTTTGTGTCTCTCCAGGTGAGGGTCGGGTCTGGATACCAGTCATCAGATTCACAGGTAACATTCACCTGGCCTCCTTCACCATCAGTGGATGAGACAACTGGAATATTCCCTAGGACTGTTTGTGTGTGTGTATGTGTGTTTGTGTGTGAGTGAATATGTGAGACAGAGAACAGAGAAACATAATAATTTAATCTGGTGTAAATATATCACATATTTTTAAAAAGATATTCACTACAGTACAGCCCAATAAAGATGTTTTGATGTTAAGGCGTCAAAAATGTTACATTATGTATTTATCTGTAGCTGCTCACCTTTCACTATGAGGCTGATGCTGATGTCACTGTACCATCTGGTGCTCTTAGCGTGGCACACATACTCCCCCCGGTCCTCCAAAGTGAGGTTCTCCAGTCTGAGGGACACGTTCCCCTTCTCCAGATCCCCCACCAGAGACACCCTGCCCCAGTACCGAGGGTCTGCAGATTCCCCTTGGACCTGCTGGTTCTCATACAGCAGAACTGGGGTTCTGTGCGCTTTGGCTCGGTACCAGGTGACCTGCAGTGGTACTGCACTAGAGGAAGGAGAGAGTCCACAGGGCAGAGTGACAGAAGAACCTTCTGGACCTGAGACTGGACCTTCAGAACCAGTTAGAGAGAAGAGCTCAGGGTCTGGAGACACAGCAGCTACATGGGATAAATGCACACACAGGAGTCAATGCATTCTGCATTCAACATTTCAGTAAATTTTCATATACTGGCTGATTCACCATTTTTTAGGGAGATTAGTAGTCCAACATGAACATGAATAAAATACTCCACAATATTTCCAAATATCTCAACAATGCCAAGTGGCATAAATTAATATTAAACAATACTCACACGCCACAGCACACAGAGGAACTATCCACTGAATCATCCACTTGTGTGACAGCATTGTAAGCACTTTGAACCACTGAAGTATAAAAGAACAGAGACTGAATCACTGGTTAAGAATTAGTGCAAAGACACCCACTAGTTTATTTCCACCAGAGAAGTAGAAGTGGGACACAGCTCAACATTTACTTCCTGAAATAAAAATATTAAATTGTGAAAGCACAGATACATAATACATAGGCTACTAAGCATGTACTGTCAAACAGCCACTGATTTCAGTACAGATGGTCTTTATGTAGTACACATACTTAAAATAACACAAGAGCACACTATAGAGCCTACTATGCTAACTTCTGCTTTGCACTCAGCATGCCAACACATGTGGAATGGCATTAGTTAGCCTGTGAATTCAAATACAGTTTATATGCAGTTGTGGAAGAGTTCTGGTTTAGAGAGTACATAGAAGTCCTGCCACAAATCTGTTCCAGTCACATAAACCAGCTAATGGACACAGCCAAGTACATCAGCTGATCTGTGAGATCATCTGCTTTAAGTGCATAGGGAGAACCAATACATGACAGAACTTTTATTTTTCAAAGCTGGACTTTTCCACCTCTGTTTATATAGTTCATTACTGATGTTAATGATTGAAATGCTTTGCAAACTGCCTAATGTGTGCCAAACACTTAAATAAACTGGCCAGTGCTGACTTCAGATCACATGAATACTTACACAGAGTTCGGCCTGTCTCCGCCTCCCCATTCAGTGCTCCAGCTTGCTTACATGTTGTATTTTTGAGTGATCTATTAACAACAGGTAATACCCTAACCACCACCCCCCCCCCCCCCCCCAACTCCTCTCTCTCTAAAGACTACTAATAGAGAGGACTGTACAGCTATCTCTGGGTCAGCACTGTAAGGTAGAGAGTTTAGGGAGATACAGAGTTGCAATAGCGAACTTGCACTTTGAACTTTGATCTCATATGAATCACGTTCTTTCTCGTTTCCCACACTCGGAACTCCTGCAATGTTCTGAAAAAATATATACACAAATACTCACCTCTGTGCTGTCCTCTCCAAACCAAAGCCAAATAAGTTAACCCCTCACAAACACTTTATTGGTTGTCCTCAACAGGCAGAGATGCCGGAGAGACATTGTTAAGATATTCTGAGAGTGAGACTGGTTCCCCACTCCACTCTAACTCCATCGCTGTGTGTCCTGTGTGGAGTTATGAGTGGAGCTTTGTCTGCTGCAGCTAAAGAGAGAGGAGGAGACAAAAGGTAGAGACAACTCTCCATTCAACGGGTCACAGTATAGATGAATGAAGAACTGTATACCTTGTCCTCGGTTGTTAAAATAGAATGTATTCAACTTATGAGTTCAAATGCAATTTTACAAGCCCAATTACAACCTTATAGTTTGGCTGGGATTGAAATGGTCCGTTTTGACTAAGTGGCGCCCTCTTTGGCAACCACAAATGAACTATAGTTGATTTCCCAAATGTGACATCACAGCTAGGCTTTGTTCTGTTTCTAAGATTTACATACGTCCATCTATGGGTAGAACACTGTTTCATGTTCATGGCAGCTCCGTGGTCATGCACAAGCTCTTCTGATTCAACAAAGCCAAAATGGCTTCCTATTACTGTAACCATGCTTAGATTGTTCATGGCTCAGGACAAAGTTCATACACATACACTGCCCTTCTTATTGACACTCCTGGTAATTGGCACTTTGCCCCATCAACTGATGAAGATATGATTTAAAAAAACAATTATAAAACAAAGAGAAGACAGCAGTGTAAAATAGTACACAATATTTAACTAATTGCAGCTTATCAATACACAAATCAAGATGAATTCCAAAATCTTTAAGATCACTTATTACTTCTGCTGTTTTTTTTTTCCATGGAAACATATTGAATGACTTTGAATTGGAAATGTAGCAAATGAACTGGACATACAGTCATTGTCAGAGTTTGAAATAATGATTTTAATTGAAATGAATATATTCAGACTATTCTTCTCCTAGCTGTCTTCATGTCTATGTCTTCATTTGCAAGGTTAGACATATACCATGAATATTATGTTGAAAGTTCCTCTTTATACAGCGGTATGTCACTTTGCTCCAAACACAAAGAACGCAAGCATGCCATTAAAGACTGTTTTCAATTAACTGCTCTGAACAAGTATCAGTAAACTCCTCCTTTCCCCCAAAACACCTGCGTGTCTTCACCCCACCACACCCACAGCTGCACTCTGGATTCAATTCTTTCACAAACACACTTTTCCTCAAAAAGTGCTGTGTTTTTAGTGCATTTAGTAGTTATGTTTCTTGTCGTTGAGTAATTGCCACGTCAGTGTTGGGAGAGAGGTGGGGTCTGTGTATGGCTTTGGAGCACCAGTAGGTGGATCAAATGCTGGATCAGGCTCTGAAAGGAGAAAGCACACATAGGTAAAGATATGCCACACTATGAGTGAAAATGCATTAGTGTGGAAATGTCCATTTCCAGTCCATCACATCTCATATTTACCTTGGGATTTATATGCAACAGACATCTGAAAGTAGAAAATTGCTGGAAACAAAAGAAAAGTAGGAAATTGTCTTGTTGTGGAAAGACATGCATCATTACAATGGAAAAATAAACTACTGAAATAATGACAAACCTTCTTAATTTAGGAGGTTTTATCTCAAAAGATCATTATCTAGATGCTGGTCATACTAGATACTAGTCACTAAATTATTATTTTTCAAAACATTGTCATTATTTAACAATAGTACACTAATAAACTTTTTTATTCTTGTTTCCATAATAAGCTATGGAATCTTCTTCATTACATTCATATTTTGATGGAATGGGATTCCATCCATTAAGTAAACCGTCTCTCTTCTCTCTTTTCCTCTGGAAAGATATGTCAGTGTGACCAGGGACATACCGTGCTTTTCAGAGTGGACTTCTCCCTTGCCTGCTTGTAATGGCCATAGAAGAATAGTGATCATCAATCATCATGGCTAATTTTTTAATTACAGTTTCTACATCACAGCTGCTTAGTCAAGATAATAGACTGTAAACCCAGACAAGTTACATCAACTTAAAATATTCAGGAGACAAATGACATCAAAACATTTAAGTTTCTAAACCCAATCATTTTAAGTTCATAGATATTTGATTTAGGAAGATATAACTTGATTATTTACACATTAAGTGACTTCTTAAGTCAAACACATTAATGACAGCAACTTAGTTAACTGGACTAATGTAGCAATTTGCATACGTAGCATTTCACAGAGCTGAACTCCTGGGCAAGACAAGAGCAGATTACAGTGTACTAGACTGCAATCAACAGTACAGACATAGATGGACAACCAGGGTTGGGGGTAACTAATTACACAGTAACCAATTACTGTAATATAATTACCTTTTTTAAGTAACTAAGTAAATAATGTTACCCTCCCAACCCTACACAGCATCATCACACACAAAAACAGGTCATTCAAAGTATCTGAAATGCAATGTTTCTGTGGAAACTGCAATGCAAACTGCAAAACAGAAGCAACTCACCCCTCTTCTTAATACCAATGACAGGAATCACTACAGTGCAGAGAAGAAGAGCTGCAACCACACATCCAATAATAATGCCTGGAGGAGTATAGATAAATAAATGTCCTTTTAAATACCATATAAATCAATGTGAAGATATTACAACAATATGCCATTTCCTCCACTATTTCAAAGAAAAGCCTAATTCTAACACCACAAAAGTCGATCCCAAAGCCGATTGAAACAACCACTATTCCTTGGCCACTATTGACAGCCATGTCATTATCTTGCTAAGCCCACCCAACGACTCTCCACAAAGATAAAGGATTGTGATTGGTCATACCAAGGCTTGCCAAGACTTTATGGTGCATGGCTACACAAAAGTTTACAGGAATCAGGTTTGTGATTGACAGTAATCAAACATTATGGTATAGTATCTGAGTAGGTAAAGTATAAGTATTACGTGAGCGGTTGTTGATATGTTAACTTTTGAGCTGTAAAGAGGAAATAGCAACAGTTCTTTCTCAGTACCTGATGCGTTAGATGTGCTGTCTTGACATGACATGACACTTTCCATGGTCAGCGTCATGACGATTGGTTCTCCGTCCTTGTGTCTCACTTCGCAGGTGTACTGGCTTTTCGCCCTCTCCTCAGGTGAAATCGTGAGCAAAGCAGCCTTCTAGAATGTTCCATCTCCTGTGGGCGATGTGTCACTCACATTAACATGCTCCTTTATCTCCTCTCCATCTCTCTTCCAGGTGATCTTCACCTCCTCCTTCACAGGGGGACATGCTGCTTTGGATAAGGGAGACCTCCTGGGGAGCTGCGGGGACTGAGGGGAGAGGAGAGAGATTTGGGAAGATGTAATGAATGTGCCTCACAGACAGAGGGCAGCACTGCACCTCAATCTAGTGGTCACTCTAAGCTAATGGTTGTCAAACTGGGGTACAGGTACCCCTGGGAGTACTTGGATCAGTTCTACAGGGTACACAAATAAATCTGTGAAAGGATTCTCAGCTTTTACCAGCATAAAAATAAACTTGAGGTACAGACTATCTGCAGAAAATGACCTTTCACAGAGCTATGTCCAATACAGCCCAATTGCTTTATGTATTATTCTGTACTATTTATAATATACAGAAATAGTAATTCTTATAGTAAGCTATCGTGGTGCTGCGTGTATTCAGTAGGGCACCACAATGAAATATCTCAGAACCACTGCTCTAAGCCAAGGCAGCAATCTCATTTGCATTGCATGTGTTCATTTGATGACTTTTTAGAAGATACTAAAGCACTCTGGACTATCGCTAAGTTAAATCTTACTTTTTTTTTCAGTCAAGGTCAAGATGATTGGCTCTCCAGTCTTGTGTTCCACCTCACAGGTATATGTGCTTTTCTTCCTCTTCTCAGGTGAGACTGTGAGCACAGCTCTCTTCTGGAAGGTTCCATCCCCATTGGGCAGTGTCACCCCCAAATACACATCCTCCTATATCCGCACTCCGTCTCTCTTCCAAACCCTTAGCATGGCACACCACTAAATGGTGGAAAGACTCTTTCTCGATAAGAGAGACCTCTGGACGGACTGGGAGAAAGATGGGGAATGGATTTAGAAAACTATCATGTATACACCACACAGACAGAGGTTTGCAGAGCACACCAATCTACAGCAATATTTCTCTAAAATAAATAAACGTCAGTGAGCACCATTAGATGGATTAACATGCAACGCAGGTCTGTTGGAGCTTGTTAGACATTTTTCAAGTTTGACATGCCCAGCCAGCAGATAAACCTAAGGTAATCTCAGTTACTATTTCTGAGGAGTAGAATAGACAGACCTGGGTTGTACATTAGGGTGACCAAATGATCCCCATTTCTTTTTTGTGGTCATTGGTAAGATAGATGAAAACCCACTTTGTCCCTGATTTTTGAAGCTAAAACATGATATTGACGGTAGAAATGGGAATATAGGAATGTCCCCAGTTCCTAGGGAAAATTCAGGCAAATGTCCCAATTTTAATCTCATAGGTCTGGTTACCTTATTGCAAAGAAAAGTTTTTAAAGGGACCCAATGCAGCATTTTCATAGTCATAAAAATATTTAGAAATTGTTGTTTTGACTGACTGCCTGTTTCTTTCCCTGCCCCACCTAGCTTTCCCTTCCAGAGAACCACCTATGCTGAACAATTGGTTGCAAATTGAGTCTTGGGTTTTTGGCAGATTGGTAATGAGCTGCAATGACCTTGTGGTCAGACAGAGAAAAATTAAATATGCTAACAGTGTGTCTGGGTTTTTAAATGGTTCTGGAACAAAACTGATTTGAAGCCCTGGTTCCAACACTTCTGTATGGTATTCCCATAAGTTGCAGATCTTTAAAACAGTGATTATGATCTAGTATTATCAAAATTCTCTAAATATAATACTTTGTAGCTCCACTCCAACTTAAGCACTGGCACAGAGCTGCTGCTGGTATCAGTGTGTGTGTGTGAGCTGGTGTACCAGCCAATCAGGGCAGTCCTGGGAGAAGTAGACCCCTGTTCCCTGCTGGCATGTTGTCCCATTTGTATTTGGTGGGTAATGCCTGTACTACTGCAGCAATCCATTGCAGGTTGTTCACATCCAGAGCTATGAAGTCTTCTCCATCATAACCATACTGTTCATAACCACGTGTCCCCCCAGTTGCATCATCCCACTCACAGCCATACATTCTCTGAAAAGTAGGAACTCCTATGAGACAGAGAGGAGTAAAGATAAAGTACACAGTATCAGAAAACCTACTGTGCTCCTGTGTTCTCAGGTGTGCTCTGTTTCCTTTAGACCCAAAGACTCATGATACTTGTGAATGGGAAGGTATATACTAAGAGTAACCTGACTAAACCAAGAGCAAAGACACCATCAGCATTTCTAATTTTATAATTACCTGAACCTAAAGATGATCCTAGTCTTAGCAAGCAATAATTTAATTGTTATGTGGAGTACAAATAGAATATGTAAGTGAAACGTTCTGTGAGGCAGCCATTATCGTGGAATAATGTTGGAAAATCCCACTGAAGTGAATGGGGCATTCTACAGCATTATAAAGAGTCTACAGTTTAAATATTACAGTGCATAGTCAGATCGATAATCTAGGTGTTGCCATGCCATGAATCAGCCAATCATGAAGCCAGTTCATGCCAGTAGTTCATGAGTACTTGTGAAGGTGGCTGTGTATGGAAGGGCAATTAATTGTCATCACTGGGAAACAGACATTCTACTCACCACCTGTCTGATTAAAGCGCTGCTTTAAATCTCAACGTCTGTCTTCAGGGCCCGCTCAGCTGTCATGGATAGATTGGTCTCCTCTGCCCAGTACTGCAGCTCCAGATTCTCCTTCATCCACTGCTGTCTGGGAACCATCCTATGCGTGCTGCTGTCATAGTAACAGACAACCACATCATCCACCATCCCAACTGCTACAGACTCTGGGAAGGCTGGAATTCCTGATGTGGCTGTGTAGAGATACTGCAGGGAATACTGCACTGGGAGACAGAGAGACAAGACAGAGACAGTTTGGACATTACATTGGCTCTATTTCTATGCACACCATAGCCTTTGTTTAAGGAGGAAGTAAAATGAAATCCTGTGTTGGCAAATGGCAAATAATATACACCAACTAAACAGCATGAGGCTTTCTAATGCAGGCAAATAGCTTATTGTGGGAAGATGACTTCTGAAGCAAGTTGGTTTAGGCCTATAGATACTGGAGGAGTATTTTGGAGTAAAATGCTTTTTAGGTCAGTTTTTGGATGATTAGGTTTATATGTTGAGTTGGTAAGAAAAGTATTTTTTTGGTGTTTTCAACCAAAAGCGATAAAATGGCAGTGCGAGGGACATGTCATTCTTCTGATACAAAACACTGTTTTTAAACCCACTGTACAGCTCGAAACAACATTACACTTTTATGGTAGTGAGTAAGGGAGTGAGGGTTCCAGCAGACAGACTGAAGTGTCCCAACTCTACAAGTGTACAGACAGATTCTGTAGATGACTTTTTATAAAGCCAGGAGCCAACATGATCTGAACTTTGTCTTGCTGTCAGCGGCATCTTGAGGTCAACACCCATAAAAGCCTGACCTCTCTCTCTCTCCTCCATTGTTCTTCTTGTAACTCCTCTGTACATCATCTTAGAATAACCAAAATACAGGCAGTCCTCAATGTCAAATCCAGCATCCTCCACAGATCCGTAGCCATCCAGTCCAGCAGTAGTTGCCCTACGCACACTCATGTGTAGCCTACAGAGCTTCCTCTGGCAACAACATAGCCTAGGCTACACACAAGACATCAGGTGACATTTAAAGATTCCAACTTGCTTAAAATTATGCTGCTGTATGCGGCTTCCTTTCAATTTTGACTTTATATATTAGCCTACATTGCCACAGACTGCTACGGATTTGTAACAGAGAAATCTAGACACTCCGTAGGGGTAGCAAATAGTTTTACTTGGCAGGTATGTCTAGCTATGCACCATAAAGTCTTAGCAAGCCTTGGTAAGACCAATCACAATGCTTTATCTTTGTGTAGAGTCATTGGGCGTCCTTAGCAAGATAATGACAGGGCTGTCAAAAGTCGCCAAGGAATAGCGGTTGTTTGAATTGGCTTTGGCATCGACTTTGGAGGTGTTAGAATAAGGCTTTTCTTTGAAAGTTGAAAAGAAAAAGGCATTTCAAAGAAGGATGTAGGCTATTTGCTGTTTTGCCGATGTTGCTGTTGCTGGTCGTAGCCCTATCCATTTTGAAAGACAACCACTGATTGAGCCCAATCTATTGGTCGTGCCAAGACTATACAGTTTGATGTTATAGGTTGGCTTGTCAGGCTAACGAATTTGTGCATTTCCATGAAAAAAAACATTCATGCACTGGCATCAGCAAAGAATGTTTTCTTTCACGGATGTTTACCTCAGCATTGCACTGACAGCAGGACAACTTCAGGTAGGTAATGTTGGCTACTGACTTTATAAAAAGTCCTCTACAGAACGTGCCCGTACACTTGTCTGTAGGAACCCTCTACTCCATCACTACCACAAAAGTGTAATGTTCTTTCGAGTTGCCCCTCGCACTGCCATGAACTCCTAATCATCCAAAATTTGAAAGCATTTTACTCCACATTGTTCCTTTAAGGACACTTTCTTGGTGCACTAGATGGACAAAATCTTCTGCCTACAGACTACCAACAAGAATTTTAATCTATTTTCACCTATTCTGTGCAAATAAACTTGTCATACTACGTTATGGCTCTCTGCTTTTAGAACATCCATCTGGATGGAAAAAGCATGCAAATCACTTACCACACAATGACAAGTGAAAATTAGACAGAAGAAAAATTGTAGCCCACATGTCTGTTCTGAATGTCCAATGGATCTGTATCAGTTCAGATTCAGAAAGATGTGCTACTGTATATTTTGCATTGAGAGTGCCTCTGCACACACTCTGTACCCACACATACAAAACATCATGAGTGGGCTGTGCAGAATGTGTGCTGCTGGTTGATTGCAAAAATAGTAAGTTCTGTTTAATTGCAAACATAAATAAATGAATATGGTGTCTCAATCAAGGCACTGTGAGTCCAGCATTTGGAATGGCAGAGACCACTAGAAGCTATGTTTTGTTTATGGGTTCTTTGCCAACGTTTTCATCCAAAACGATGTACAAATACAAATAATACATTAAAAAAGAATAAAAAAAAAATAGAAAAATCAAATAAGCGTAGACATTTAAAGGTCCAGTCAGTGATGATGGTAGAAATTGTGTTTGCTTATGTTCACAGACATGTTTGTCTGATAAAGCCTCCATTATATTTGATTTGATATTTGAAGGACCAAGAAGCACCAAAGAGGACCATGGACTGAGGGCCGTGGTGTGCCAGAGATAGCTCACCCCTTTCTTCAGTCCTCCTGGAGAAAGTCTGTAGTCTTGGTGACCCAGTAGACGGAGAACTATTGGATAACTCATGCTATTCTCCCAATTGGCCTCCAACGTTGACACTTGTTAAAACACTTTTACATAATTATTCCATTTTAGTACTATGAAAAAGACAGCAATTGATCTGGATAACAATGTGCGATATTCACAATGTATTATCCCTAACATGTTGGACAGAGAAGAGGAGGAGGATGAAGAGGCGAAGAAGGAGGGGAGGGATAGGGACCAAGACGTGAAAATGTAAGACAAGGGTCAGAAGGATGAACTAGGAAATCTTAAGGCCAGACCTAAAAATCGCAAAGTCAAATCTATTGCTCTGTTTCTTTTCTCCCTGTTGGACACTAGGCTATGTGGCAAGAATTAATCAGGTTTTGTGATATAATTATGAAATTGCCATAATGTTAGTCCTTTGTCCTTAGTGTAGTTTTAAATGAAAATCAAACTGTAGTGTTTGCTGAAATAAAAGAAAAAAAAATCAGCTGACAAGAATGGCACAGACCACTAACCACCACACAGAACAGGAAACACAGAAATGAAGCAATACCCCTAGCAAAGACACTACAACCGCCTCTGCCACTAGTCTCAACTCAGACAGCTGTGCACAAATGCACCCAGGCAGCAAGTGTGAAGGAACAAGTGTGATGGCAGCCTCCATATCATACAGGCTAGGTTAGGCTTAGATTTTATACATATAGACTACAGCAGGTAAACAAAATGATGTCAATGTTGATATCAATGTCAATTTATTTATGTGGCACCTTAAAAACAATATTAGGTGACCAAAGTGCTTTATTTAAATAAAATATAAAAACTAAAATAGCTCATAAAGGCAAACAGGGCTTTAGGTTTCAGTTTCCCCAACTAGATTTTCTATCAACCAATCAGCAGACAGAAATTGGTGACCAAGGTGACCAGAGCTTTGGTCAAGAACCGGGGACATTCCTATTTTTACAGTCAGTATCATGAAAATAAGTCATGTTTAGTTTCAAAAGTTCTCTTGTATTTCACTGAGGACAGACCAACAAAAACAGGGACTGTCTCTGGAAATTGGGGTTGTCCGGTCACCCTAGTCCAGACTCTTAATACAAAGTGAAGTGAAGTGAAAGAGTCTAGTCTACCAGGTTAGGTTCACCTTGCCAAAGATACTACGAGACCTGCTGCCAAAGACTGACCGATGAGATCTGGTTTAAGGACGAGACTTGCCAGTTGAGCCAACTTCACTACTGTCTCACGAGTTTAGCACCACCACCACTTCCACTACAAAACTTCCCATTTTCACTGGGTAAAGTCCAATCCCTCTTCAGTGTCTTGAGCCTTTAAGGAGCTGTCACGAAACAAGACAGTGAGAAATACTTTAGAAATGGCCATTAATGTGAAGATGACTGTGCGGCATATTATTCTCGCCTCTTTTATCTGCTATTTTCCAGTCTTGTCAGGTGAGTTTGATGAATTTGTTACGAATGAGGATTTCTGAACAGAATCAAAATTTCACAATATGTAGATGTGAAATTAGACTGTCAGCGTTTAGAGTGTCAGTGAAGTCTTTTATTTGTTGTTTGTAAACGTTAAATTAAAACAATAATTCTTACCAAACCTACAAAAGTACAGCAAATGCATCATATATGTATGCAATCACATGACTAATCAGACTTATAAACACATAGGAAAATAGTCTACAGAAGCAAACAACATTGGATTTCAGTTCAGTTCAGACCAGTTCAGATTATTGTCATTATACAAAGTGAACCAGTACAACAAATTGTTATGTCAATCAAGACAGTGTTGAAAAATCCATCTAGGAAACAACTTAAGCTGGTAGTTGGTTTTAGTTGGTTCAGGCTGGTTTTACCACTTAGTTTACTGCCAGCTTTAGGTGTGATTTTCCTATGAGTTGGTTTGGCTGCTTTGACCATCTTAAACCATCTTAAAGGTGTACCAGGCAAACCTTTGTTTCACATCGGGGCACCATTGCTATTACTGCAGCTGGACGAAGAGGCAGCAGAGGAAGCTGCTATCATCGCTAGTATGAAACTATCAGAGGCACATTCAGGCCTTACTTTTAGCCCAGTGGTTTAATGTCTAGAGAGTGTCCAGCATTTTGTGGACTTTTCACTGGGGACTGTAATTCCTGTCCATTGTCCAAGAGCAATACTGGACCCTTGCTAGTGTAGCCTTTTCACTGGTTCTCAAGTTGGGTCCGCAACGCATTGCCTGGGGGCTAACATCTAACAGAACAACTGGATAGAAGCCAATATGGTTACATTTGTGTTGTGATAATGGGGGGCCCATGGAACAGTTTCTGCTCCTTGAGGGGTCCTCAGCACAATAAAGCTTGAGAACCCCTGTTCTAGAGTAGAAGCTGTATTTTTTAGAGTAGCTGTATTTTCTAAACTTTACTTATTTATTGTTTTATTTTTAGAAATACATACCCTGCGTCAATGTTCCTCGGTCACATCAGGAATTAAAGGCTTACCAGCCTATATTCAGATTGACATAGTTGATGATAAAGTCCTTAGTCATTATGACAGTACCACACAGAAGAAAGCCCCTGTACAGTGCATGAAGAGCCATTTGGATCCACAGTTCTGGAATTGGATCATTGCTGACACAAAGAGAAAGCAACACATTCTCACTGAAGATTTGACATGGGTCGAAAAATACAGAAATCAGACTGGTGAGTGGGTATTCCCATATATTCATGTGCCTGCATATATACATCAGGTGGTGACTGTAAAAGACATAGAGGAGCCAGCATGTCCAGTCTTCCAAACTGGACATTGCTGTAAAATGGTCTTGTGCACAGCCTATCAAGCAGCAAACTGTTTGAACAGCCTGGAAAACCATTAAAGTAAAACCAGCAAAACCAGACAGAATAATTGTCATAAGCTGGTCAAACCAACAAAACATTTGCCAGGCTAGCACTGCCTAGAGTTTCTGCTCAATATCATATTTCAGTCAGGTATCTCTCCATTAGCTTAGGTTCCTTTGACAAGTTTTGGGCTGGTCAATCAGCAAAGAGAGGGCTCTGGCAATGTTCTGAAAGTTCCCTGAAAGTATCTGCCCACAAGGAAGGAAACATACTCCAGTTGAGGGATTCCAGATGCTTTGCACAAAGTGAATAAATGTGAAAGCGTTTGGTACTCCAGGCTAACAAAACATACTTCTTTTAGGTAAAAAAGCTGATCAAACCATTTTAAACCCACTTAAACATGCAACGTGAATGTGCAAGAAGATTTGAAAAGAATTCACTCAAAGGAGATGTCCGGTTTGAATTAGTCCACAGCCTTGTTGTTCGAGGTCAACAAATTTTGTCTGTAGTAAAAAAAAAACATCAAAAGAGAATGAAAGGGAGAGAAGAGAGAATCTGAGGCTTCTCTAAGAATGAGATATGTGAATTGTTTGGGTAACACTTCATAATAATGGTACAGTATTTACTATCGTTAAGAATTAACTAACTTAGTTAGGAATTACCTAACTTGTTCATCATTAGTGTGCATTGTTCCAACATTAATAAGGCATTACTACATAAAGAAATCATGTTTATTTTCTCATTATTAAAATCATACAAAATGGATTGTAAAATAAAGATTACGAAATAAAGATTATGTCAGTGTTTCTTCATGTGAATACACCTCTGAACAAACCTCTTAAACTTGGAGACCCCAGGTAGCCTCCTTGCCTGATGTTACAGTGCAGTGCTGTATGTGTGTGTCAACACATGATGAATTCATGTTAAACCACCCTTAATAAATCTTCATTTAGTGTTTTTTTATGCCCTGAAGTCTTGAAGCCATGTATTCATGATGGTAATGTAGACAATAAAAGTCTAATGCTACAACAAAATATTAACCACAGTGCAGTTTATTTGATGTTTGACACATAGCTAGCAAGCTATGTAGCATACTCACATGGTCAGGTGACCACTAAGAGGGAATTAAAACATTGGCTGATCTTAAATCAGGACAAATGAGCTAATCCACTAACATAATAATCATATCTATGTTATAAACAAGAGCATCTAGGATTACATTTTCTTCACATTAAATGTTGCTGTAGCTTTTAACACAAAACATTTTTCTTTAAATTATCAATAGATGAGCTTAACAACTGAATTTTAGACTGTGACTTCACTTTGGGATACACAAAAGCATGCACTGGAACAATGTTGGAACAATGCTTACTAATGGTTAACTAAGTGTTAGTTAATGTTTAACTAAAGCTAACGTGCACCATCATTATAAAGTGTTACCATTGTTTTCAAAAATGGCTCTCCAAGTGACCCTGAAAATATAGTAATCCATGCACTATATTACTGATCTCACTAGTTCACCCATCCAATTGCTTGATACTGAGCACTGGGGATAGACATGTTAGTCCTGGTAGCTACCCGTGGTTCTGGGATGCCAACAGTGGAGATCAGAAGCAAATGATGTCTGATGACACATTCCCTATGGGCATGGGGAAATATGGACTTAGGTCTATCAGGAGGCAGAAGGAGGGAAGCTTTTAAATGCAGGGGTGCATGAGTCCAACAGTAAGGGGTATTCTCATAGCCCCTAGTGACTGGATATTTTAACCACTGGTCTGATCTATATAAATGTCTCCTAATTTCTCTTTCTCTTCAGTGGGAGAGCATGTATTACAGTTGCTACATTACTGTGAGTGGGATGATGAGACTGGAGCTGAAGGAGAAAGTCATGAGCTGGCTGGGTATGATGAAGAGAACGCCATTCTGCCTTATGTAGGGAACAGAAAAGGGTTGACACAGGAATTAAATGGATCTTTGGATGACTGTGGCTCAAATATAAATCCCAACTGTGTAGCGTTTTGCTTAAAGTCCCTAAAAAATTACTTTACATATGGAAAGGAATGCCTGAAGAAAGGTACAAAAACACACACAAACTTCTTTTACAAATATTTATATTGACAAACAAAGATTTATATTATATTTATATGATACAAAATATGTCACAATTCACTTATTGATTTGTAATTTAAATATGCCGAAGAAAGATTTGATGAAAATAGATTGAGTATGGTCTGGTTACATGACAGATTGGTGTAGGCCTATTATTTGTGAATATTTGAATTAAAGGAGCACTCTGGCCATGTTCAAGCCACAGTGCTGTTGTTTGAGGTCATCAAGTGTTGTCAGTTTGGTACAACATAGATCATATAGTAAGCCATCATCTTAAGCTAACCAGGGGGGGTAAGTTAGCAATCTTAGTTTGACTTGCCCCCATAGGTTTGCCTCAGCTGCTGTATCACTTGAGTGTGTAGTACCAAATGGTCTTGTAGTTTCTGCCCTTCTGACAGCACTGGTGACCTCCAACAACAGGTTTATAGGTTAAAAAAAGATTTCTCCTTTAACAATTTTATGAAGTATAGTTTCTCCTTTTTCTCTTCCATTCCCGTTTCTCTGTTCTTGAAGTACCCATCCCACTCTTCAGTGGTTTACCATCCTTCTGTCCTTACTCATGTTTTTGTGACTAACTGTTTCTTTTCTCTCACTGAATCCTCCCTTTGTTCCCCACTTCTTCACCTCCTCCAGTCCCCCCAGAAGTGTCTCTATTCCAGAACTCCTCTGCAGTGGTGTGTCACGCTACAGGGTTCTATCCTAAAGCAGTGAACATCACCTGGAAGAGAGATGGAATGGAGATAAAGGAAGATGTGTATGAGGGGGAGAGGCTGCCCAATGGGGATGGAACCTTCCAGAAGAGAGCTGTGCTCACAGTCTCCCCTGAGGAGAGGAGGAAAAGCACATATACCTGTGAGGTGGAACACAAGACTGGACTCGTCATCAAGACCCTCATGGAGGGAAATCGTAAGAGAACTTTGCAAGTTTTAGCAATTGCAAAGTTTATGTTTTAGAAATGTCCGTTTTTGTGATGGTAATTCATAATATTTCAATATATTCCTTGAATTCATAACAAATAGGTTATTGTTATGCTGTACTAATTTAAAATCCTTCTGTCTGAATTGTAAAAGCAAACTGATAAGGATCCTATATGTGGAGTGTCAGGCACAGACTAAACACAACTTGATTACTTAATCAGCAGGGGTTTCATTTATAATAAAAACGAAACAGGTTGCAAAGAAAGTCAATGTCAGTTACAAATAACTGAGGACGGGGGGTATAACTATAACGCTGAGTAGGTACAGGAAATAACCAACACTCAAAAGATCTCATAAATGACCAAAGGCACAAACTAGAGCAAACGGTGAAACAAGGGAACTAATGATACCAACAAGACAGTCCAGAAGCGTGGGGCGCAAGGTACAGAGACTTTGCGGAAGACGGAGAACAATACGGCTGACTCAGAACAGATCCAGGGAAGGATTGATGAGGACAGACATCAGGGGATCAGGGAGAGACACTTAAATAGCATGGAGACCAGGTGAAACCACTTAATACTCAGGGGAAGGTGCACGCGAACCAGGAAGTGGCTGTGAACGAGGAGACGAGCTGTGAGTTTGTGAGGCAGAGTGAGGGGGCGTGGTTGTGGCCAGATCTGATGCAGACCTGACATGGAGAGAAAAAGAACCCTTGTTAAAAATGAAAAATTATTATTAGCAGTAGTCCTGTCCATGTTCAATTCATAACAAATTGGGGAGAGAACATATCAGCTGTCTTGTATGAATTTACAGTAACTCTGAGTGAAATATAAAAACAAGCAAATTACTGTAAATGGATGGAAGAAGTGATTTTTTTTAAAACGTTATGATAATCACCCACTAAATTAGAGACAAGACAGCCCTTATTAAAATTTTTAACCTGTGACATCCATTTAATGAAAACCACATGAGTAGACTTTCAGAATCATCAGTTATTTGAAGTGTCAACAGCATCTGGTGGTTTTATTCCAGGTCTTTGGTTTTGGACTGTGATTGTCCTTGCTTTTCTGATTGTGTTTGGGATTGGGATTTCTACTGTAGCCATTGTCTTGCATAAGAGGAAAGGTGAGACTGTAGTAAACTGAGCAATTACACATTTCATATCATATATTTATCTCTGGCAGTATTGCTGCACCTGTTCCAATAAACACCCTTGTGTCTGTTCTTACAGACCAAGAAGCTCCTTTTAGGTGTCTGGAGTTCTCAAACAGGGTAAAACACATCTGGACTTTTATTAATATCTCTCTTGTATTGTTTGGTCCATGAAGTAAAAGTACCTGACTTTGATCATTAATGGTTCAGTGTGCAGTACTAATAAATCTAGACATGGAGGAGCTGTGGTACTTCTGATAATATCCAAACAAACGGGACATTAGTATAATTCATCTGCGTGAAGCTGGCACCCCTTGAGTGTGCTTGTGCATTGATTGTTAAATTAAAAAAAAGTTCTCAAGCCATTTATATATTTCATTGGGGAACATTTTCAACATATGAGGCACACAGGTGTTTGACCTGATTCTGACCCGTGGTTCTTTTTTGCTCCTAAAACAAAAACAGCTTGACATTTAGTGTTGTAATTTAGAATGTGAATAAGGAATTTCAAACGGTACATAATATGTGTTTATTAAGAATCTGTGTTTCACATGTGTGCTTTCTGCTACACCAGAATGACAGAAGTTCCGTTGGATCTGCAGAACCCATGATGGCAGGGTAAGTTATTCTGCCTCTATACCCCACTCGGAGAATAAAGATACCTTTACCTTCACATTGCAAGCAGTGCACAAGTGTAACAGCCACCGTCTCTCACCATTTTCATTTCGGCCCTCATGTTAACAGTGTTCAGAATTCACTTAGTTTTCCCTGATTCTGAGATTTGAGTAGCCTACTAAATAGTGTAATCATTCTTTACAGAGCCAACAATGTTCCAACCTACAATTAAGAAAGAAGACAGAATAATTTCACTTTGCTCCATCTACAGATGTTTGGTCTGGCATCTAGTGCCTTTTCTGACTTGTCTGACTAGCATTTATAGAACACTGTATTTTCTAGCAAGGACGTTTGTAGCTCTCACACCTCTATTCAGTCTTCTGTGACTGGATATTGAGTGATTCAATCGCCTTATTCCTATTAATTATTCAATCTTGTATAGTATGACTGGATGTCAGCTCCAATGTACCCAAATCTGTTGGCAGTGTCAACTGGAAAACTAGGCTGGCTGATGTCAATAATATTAAATTTCAAGTATTTAGTTTAATGTCTTGACAGTCAATGAGAAGGGAAGGGGTCACATGATTCATTTCATCTTGGTTGGTGTCATCATTTATGTATTTCATTTGATGATCTTTGTTTTATTTCTTATTAAAATATAATTATACTGCTATTATTTATGGCTACATTTGATAGTCATTCAGAAGTGAAAAAGAAAGTCAGAAAAAAGGAGGAACAACTACAAAGTCAGATGACCAGGTGACCAAAAGGAACATAAAGTCGTGAAAACACACAAAAATGAAATTGATACCAACTGCTGTGGTTTAATGTCACGTGGTCAAATGATGTTTTTTACCCCAAGATGTCTAGTTTGTCATCAGTGATGTCAGAAGGAAGACCACTATCATTTTTAACAGTCTGTGATGTCACCATTTTGCCGCCATCTGCTGGTAAACAAAAATTCAACAACAACTCAGAACTAAAGTTTTGATCAATTCCTGTGCCAAGACAGGTGTGTTCTAAAAGAAGAGGATATAGCTTTGTTTAATTTTTATGAAGGGCATTAGTAGAAAAAGCATTTGATTTTTTGTGAATTTGGGTGGATAATACATTTTTAAAGGTCATTTCTCAAATTGACCTTTGTTGACCGTCATTAATAAATGACTTTGTCCCAGTCAGCTTTGTCCACATCTAAACAGTACATTCTATTTGGGAGCAGTTAGTGTGTAGTGTCATAAAGGAATTTGGTACTTCGCGAGACCTGAGACTTCAATTTCCTTAATTTGGAGGGAAAAAGTCAGTTCCATCTTCTAGCTAATAACTGCAATGTTTATTTTTCTTTTTAAAACTCTTCAACTAGCAAGTTGCTGCTCTTCAAGTGTATCATCGTCATGGTGATCTGGGTAGTCTGGGATGTGGTTGACCTCTCCCTGCTTTGCTAACAAAGAATTGGCTGAAAAATGAAAATCAAAGAAGCCTCTGAGCATAAAAATGTAAAGGTCCAGTCAACGATGCCGGTGGATTCCTGTTTGTGCATGTTTACATTTCTTAACAGATATTTATTTCCAACAAAGCCTCTGATATGTTTGATCTGAGGATGAAAAAACAAGGCAGAGATGTAGCTCATCCCTTTCTTCAGACATCATGGAGAAACTGTTATTGTTTTGGTGGGCAGGCCCTTTTGCCCCTGTTTGTTCTATTTTTTAGAGCGTGGGTATCATAAAAAGCTCAGATTTATTATATATATATATATATAGTGACCCAGGTGGTGGAGAACTATAGCGGAGCACTCACACTATTATCCCAGTTGCCTTCCTACATTGACACATGAAAACACTTTTACTGAATTGATTCATTTTAGCACTAGACAAAAAAGAACATAATTGGTCTGGATTACAAAGTGGGATATTCATAATATATAATCCCAGTCATATTCCTAACATATTGGACAGAAGTGAATTAGAGGAGAGGAAGAGGATGAAGAGGTGAAGAAGAAACAGGACCAGGAAGTGAAAAAGTGAGGTAAGGGCTACAAGGATAAATTATGAAATCTGAAGGGTCCCTATCGGACCCTAGGCTATGCAACCAGAATTAAGCAGTTTTGTAATTATGAAATTGTCAGAATCTAAGTCAGTGTAGTTTTAAAGGAAAAATGAAACTGTAGTGTTTGCTGAAATCAACAAAAAAATACCAATCTCAGCTGAGAAGAATGGCACAGACCACTAACCACCACACAGAAGGGGAAACACAGAACTGACGCAATCATCTAGCCTCAAGCTTCAACCCAGGCAATTGTGCATAAACGTACCCAGGCAAACATTGCGTGTGTGTGTGTGTGTGTGTGTAGTCGGACCAGATCAAATGAGGTTATGTGAGCTTAAATGAGTGAGACAGGCTGTTGTCCAGGTGCTTTCATTTGCACACTGTTGTACATTTACATGGATAGATTCAGCATGAAGAGCAGCTGGTCCACAACCAGGGTATCATGAGGAAAATGTCAATTTAAAAAACAAAATAAAAGGTTTCTCAGCACCTCACTCAGTTCAACTCAAGAGAGCCATGCTCAGAAACTGTAAAATATAATTTGACAATAAGTGTTTTTAATTTAGAATGTGAAGGGAATTTCAAACATGTACAGCATGCTCATTATGTCAGGGTTTATAAAGAATCTTTCTTTCACATGTGTGCTTTCTGCTACCACAGAATGACACAAATGTCATTAGATCTGCAGAACCTGTGATGGCACAGTATGTTATTCTGCCTCTAAGGCTCCACTAGGGAGAATAAAGGTACCTTGGCCTTCACATCACAAGTGTTACGTAAGCGTAGCGGCCAGGGTGGCTCACCATTTTCACTTTGGCGCTCTTGTTAACAGGTTAGAGCTTGCTCTCTGTTTACACTTTGTGCAAGTCGAACCACACAACCACCACACAGCAGCTAGAGGGGAGGCTGTTTTTTTTATAAAGACTAGGAAGCATTTTGAAGCAGTTTTTCTTGTATCTAAAATGGGGACTAGCAGCAGCAGTTGAGTGGGAGACATTTTATGTCGTAAACATAAGGCCACAACCGCACTACAACTGTGAAAAATGCTTATGAACAAGCCCTTAGTGTATCACTTACCACAGCTTTCTGCCAAGAAGAGGTACTTAGAACTTTAGAACTTGTTTTCACTGATTCTGCGATTTGAGTAGGCTACTAATAGTTTATACTAATAGTGTCATACGCTTAAGAGAGAAGACATGATTAATTCACTTTGCTCCAATGACAAATGCCTGCATCTGAGACTGAATGCCTACCATTTACTAACACTGCATTCTCTAGCAAAGACTTTGGAGTGCGTGGCTCTCACTTTTCTATTCAATCTGTTATGACTGGATGTTGATTGACTCCAATGTACCCAAATCTGTTGGCTGGCTGATGTTAATAATCATATTACATTTCATGTATTTTGGTTTATAATTTGGACAGTCAATAGGGGTGGGAGGGATTGGTTAAAATAATGGTTGGTATCATTATTTTATTGGTTCAAGGTCAAGTTCCAGTGGTTTATTTGTCACATATATTTTACATGCAGTGAAATGAAAAAAAGGGGTGGGGGGGTATCTTTGCTCTGTGCTGCTCAGGAAAATTAAAAACAAGTTTGTTTTTTTTTTAAATAAAAAATAAATATAAAAATATAAAATATAATATATAAAATAAATATCATAACTACAAAATACCATGTAAAACAATATTATTAAAAAACCTTTCTTTAAAAAAGCAGGGAGGACTATTTAAACTTCTCTGAATTTAGCAGTCTAGCTGCCTGTGAATAAAAGCTCTTTCCCAGTCTCTCAGTCCCAGTATTTAGACTGCGGAGCTGTATAGCCCTAACTTCGCTATAAGAACACAGGGATTGAAATATAAAGACAACTCCGAACCGACACCACTGTGCATTTCACAACGACTCCTTCAACAATAATGCAACACAACACTAACCAAAAGCAACAACTTACAACAACAACAGTAGTGAAGCTGGTTTGGATGGCTAAAATCTGCCGGTTGTAACATTGTACTAGTAGTTAGCATGTGAAATGGCATGGGTCGATAGGAGAAAAATGTTTAATAGGCCTAGGCTATTTAGATGTCACCTGGATTAATGAAATGTTTTTCTCATGGTAGTTATATTTCTTTTTTTTAGACTACAGTCATATGAAATAGGCTACATCAGCCTAGGAGTGTTACTGGTTTATTTATGGATAAATTAAAGCCACTATGATTACAAAAAGTGATTCTAGCTCAGATGTAGCTAAGGTTTTTACTCGTTTCTTGGTTCAGCCACATGTCTATAATTTAATTGTGGCATCTCTGCCCGTGAGAGCGCGCTACGTTAGTAGGTTAAGAGGCCTCCATAGAAACACATTATAGTAACTATAACGCAAATTGGTTCCGTAAGAGTAACGCGCAAGTCAATTTTGAGTTTCAGTTGTCATAGTATATATATGTATATATATGGTGGTCTTTGCACGGGGCAATATAACAAAGCGGAAGAGAGAATGACAGGTCCACCGACAGATGGCAGTTTGAGATCTAATCCCCTCTCCCAAATTTTCATCATTTCCTGAAAAACACACTGTAGCTTACCTGTGATCGTGTGACTACATCTTGTCTCTGCGTCATTTGTTTCACATTAACTTGTTGAAAACAACAAAGAAGATTAGGCTAACGTGCTAGAAGATGGAAGTAGCTCTCATCATTTTCCTGCACTACGTGTTGTACATTTCAGCAGGTTTGGAAAAATAAACTTTTTATCATTTAATATTTTGGAGAATGGTGTGGGGAGGACTTTGCGTCAACCAAAACTTATGGTCCGTGTAACGCTTTGCAGTGCTTTGTTCTATTTTCAAAATTCACATGAAAAATATAAAAACGGGCTTAAAAATCCATTATCTATTCTTTAGGACTGCTCGGGGTTACTGGTGCTTATTTTAATTTTGGGGACTTTTAGGTGTTCTGTTCAGAAGTTAAAAATTGAAATGATGCGTCAATATTTTAATTTTCCATTGTACGCTTGTGGTTGGACCGAACCATGAGCACGGGGGTACAACACTATAGGCTAGATAGGCTAGAACTGAAGTTGTTCGCGATTTTCCCTCATTTGTAGTTATTTGGAGATTAATAATTATACCAGCCGTTGTATACAGGGGTTAAAGTGGGTCTGAACGCACCGGCACCTCAGATCAATTAATAAATAAATAGATTAATTCATATCAACGATCCTCTGAACAAATTGCGTGTACAGGTTTTTCAGCAGTCTATAGTGTACAGTCAAATTTCAACCTGTGCAACTGAGCTTTTAAATAGATTTCTAAAGGGATAGTTTGTAGTTAATTACTTGCGAGTGGACCCACAGGGAGCATGCAATATAATACTTGTGTGTATTGATGTGCTACCGGGCGCAATGTGCCTCTTTGTGACGATTACATTTACATTCATGCTCTTAGCAGACGCTTTTACCCGAAGCGACTTACAACTTGTCAACTATCAATTATTCAGGGCCAGTCTCCCTTAGAGCAACTCAGGGTTAAGTGCCTTGCTCAGGGGCACAACGGTGGCAGCTGGGATTCCACAACTTCGCAGGCTACTTGCACGTAAACTAGACTCCTTAACCACTACACTACCACCACCCACATGATGATGTTTATAATGCACCTAAATCTGTTGAAGAACCAGATCAACCTCTGGCATTGTGGCAGAATGCGGGACTGACTGGACGTGTAGTAAGCGATGCAATTGATAGAAATTATTTTTGACAGGATCTCTCATCTCTGGTGATTGTTTCTTTGAAATTAATATACAATTATGAATGGCAGAAAAAATGATTGATTAATATTGAAAGTTTATATTATTTTTGTTAATTGAAATCTATTTGGGGGATAATTTCATGGGGACGAGATATTTTTTTTATTTTATTTTTAATTTACTATACTTAAAGGCTTAATTGGTAGCCTGTGTCTACTTATCACTGTATCAGTTAAACAAGTCAAGTGCAAAATATAAGTAAAAGAATACACTAAATGATACAAATATATTATTTGACCAATTTTAAAGTTTTACTACATTTTCTACCTGATATCCACCTCGAAATCCTACCCCTGTTGGGATAAGGATAATCTTGGGGGGGGGGGGGTTGGATGAAAGTTATCCAGATCCAAAAAAATTTGAACAACACAAACTGAAGGTTTGATCCAGATTGAAACTAGAGTTGGATTGCATGACTTAATCAGATTTCAGATTCGTTCTTTCTCTTTTGAACAACACAAGGGCCATATCCTGCCACTTGCCTATGTACAGTTATGACAAGCACAGTGTGTGGAATGCTTGTGCACATCCTACATGTCCATGCATGCCGCAATCTGTAGTGACACAGACATTTCAAAGACTTTCTCTTTTACCTCCTCTAACACCTCACACTGTTGGACTACCTGTAGAACATTAGTGTTAATATGCCCTACGGAAATGCTGAGCACTGACACTGCATTTGAAATCTACCAGTGTTTTATGTGCTTCCTAGTTACAGAACAATAGGTTCAAACAAAGTGCCCACCCACCTCAAAAGAAAACCTATGACTATGAGTGTCCTGACTCTTGAGAGTGAAATAGTCTGGTCTAGGTACACCTAGCCAAAAACACACACAATTCAGTGTGTTTACAATTTTTTGAATCAGCGCCAAATCTGCAGTCAATAAGATAAAATAAACTGAGTGTGATTACATATGGGCGGTGGTAGCGTAGTGGTTAAGGAACCTGGCTAGCGTGCAAGTAGCCTGAAAAAGATGTGGGTTTGAATCCCAGCTACCACCGTTGTGCCCTTGAGCAAGGCACTTAACCCTAAGTTGCTCTAGGGGAGACTGGCCCTGAACAATTGATAGTTGACAAAGTTGTAAGTCGCTTTGCATAAAAGCGTCTGCTAAATGCCTAAATGCAACAAGTGTTTCCCCAATTAAACTTGAATTGATAATTTTAATGTAATGGCCTTTTTTGGTTTGTCAGATCTGCCAAAGTTCAGCTGCACTGTTTAAAATTACTTGAGTATCTGTCTTTTCTAGGTCTCTATCATGTAACATTATGGCTTTTATATTTTGTAAGCATATTTTTTTAATCTGCTTAAAACACCATTGTCTGGTGCCTTACTGAAGCCCAGAGGTTTAATGTAGAGTGACCAGTAGTTTGTGGGCTGTTCAATGAGAGTGCAATTCCAGCCCATAGTCTAAGAGCAATACTGGACTCTTCCTAGAGTAGCTGTATTTGTGGAGTAGCTGTATTTTCCTTAACTTTATTCATTTATTTATTTTCAGAAATACATACTCTGCATCAATATTGCACAGCCACATCAGGAATTAAAGGCTTGCCAACCTATATACAGATCGACACAGTTGATGATAAAGTCCTTAGTTATTATGACAGTACCACACAGAAGAAAGACCCTGCACAGTGCATGAAGAGCCATTTGGATCCACAGTTCTGGAATTGGAGCATTGTGGACACAAAGACAAAGCAACACCTTCTCATTGAAGATTTGACATGGATTGAAAAACACAGAAATCAGACTGGTGAGTGAGTGTTCCCATATATTCATATACCTGCATATAGACAACAGGTGGTGGGTAGAGGTAGAGGAGTCGTTTAGCAGATTTGAGTCCGGATCAGATATTGCAGGTTTTAGCCCAACTCTTCCTTACCCTGTCAGAGTCCTTGAACAATGAACCCCAAACTGCTCCCAAGGTGCAGGTTGACAACACACATGGCAGCCTCCACCATCAGTGTAGGACTGGCAGAGGAACATGCTTGACATGGTTGGGATGTGGTAGTGAGGAGGCAGAGACCAAGATGACTACAGAGACTGATGTACAGAAGCCTACAAAACACGCTTCTGATAATGGCTACACAATTTATGCAAGTTTGCATTGCATGTACAGATTTGAGAAGGAACAACATTGCCCCTAGGTAATTAATAGATACTTAATTTGATGGCTGCCTCCAACCAAAAAATGACATTTCTGATGAAACAAAAGTTGGTCACACCGACCACAGTATTTCAAACTGGACATTGCTGTAAACTGGTCATGTGGACAGTCTATCGAGCAGCAAACTGTTTGAACAGGCAGCAAAACCATTAAGGTAAGACCAGGAAAAAACATTTAGAAAGGTTGTCATAAGCTGGTCAAACCAACAAAACATTTGCCAGGCTAGCACTGCCTAGAGTTTCCGCTCAATATCATATTTCAGTCAGGTATCTCTCCATTAGCTTAGGTTCCTTTGAGAAATTTTGGGCTGGTCAATCAGCGAACAGAGGGCTCTGGCAATGTTCTTAAAGTTCCCAGAAAATATCTGCCCACAAGGAAGGAAACATACTCCAGTTGAGGGATTCCAGATGCTTTGCACAAAGTGAATAAATGTGAAAGCGTTTGGTACTCCAGGCTAGCAAAACGTACCTCCACCTGGTAAAAATGCTGGTCAAACTATTTTGAACCCACTTAAACATGCAATGTGAATGTGCCAGAAGATTTGAAAAGAATTCGCTCAAAGGAGAAATATGGTGTGAATTAGTCCGCAACCTTGTTGTTCGAGGTCAACGAATGCTGTCTGCAGGAAAAAGAACCAGAAAATTAGATTATGGCAAGGGTAATTGTTGAACGTATACCCTAATTTAAACATTTAACAGGCACATGAGTTAGAGGAAGAGAGCAGAGAAAAGGGCCATTAAAAGAGAATGAAACGGGGAGAAGAGAGAATCTGAGGCTTCTCCAAGAATGAGATATGTGAATTGTTTGGGTAACACTTCATAATAATGGTACAGTATTTACTAGTTAAGAATTAACTAACTTAGTCAGGAATTAACTAACTTGTTCATCATTAGTATGCATTGTTCCAACATTAGTAAGGCATTACTACATAAAGAAATCATGTTTCATTTCTCATAAATGAAATCATACAAAATGGATTTAATCATTGTGTTTAAATTAAAGTACTTTATTTCCTTCTCAGTTATATCTATATAACTAAGGGTACATACATGTGCAAAGTATTGCATAACTAATGCACAATTCACAACGATTAAGTGAAGTAATTCGTGATAGATTCTAAATGAAGTAAAGATTATGTCAGCGTGTCTTCATGTGAATACACCTCTGAACAAACCTCATCGGGTAACTTAGAGACCCCAGGGTAGCCTCCTTGCCCAATGTTGCAGTGCTGTCCTGTGTGTGTGTCAACACATGGTGTATTCATGTTGAACCACCATTAATAAATCTTTATTTAGTGGTTTTGTGTACCGTGAAGTAAAGTCACACTCTCATTCCCATGTACTCATCATGACCCATCGTTACAACACCTTTACCTACTGGTTTTGTTCATCCTGAAATAGCCACATTCTAATTCTCATTTGTTCATAATTATTTCACAAATGTTCACTAATAAAAATTGATTGTTAATGTCAAGTTCATGATTATCTAGTGGTAAGTAAAAAAAATGTTCCTTTGACTTGGAGTCCATCAGCAGTCACCTGCTTCTTCCCCTCGGACACAAAGGGCTCTTCTCTCCCTGAGGGAAAATCTTGTATTGTGTTTGTGGTCGGTACATTTTTCACTAATAAGCATGGTCACTCACACTGAAGAGCTGATGAATAGAGAAGTAAAACTGACCTGTCTTAGTGCAAGTTTGTGTTGAACTCTGCTAAACCACTGCTTATGGTTGCATGTCTTGCTTGTAAACCAGCACTGATACATGAAAATATGAGCAAGGGAATCTGACAGAACAATCTGTTGACAATAAACATCTAATGCTACAACAAAACATTAACCATAGTGTAGTTCATTTGATGTTTGATAAAGTATTCATAAATATGTTATGAATTCATAAAATACAATCATGAGGATAAGCATGTTTGTCCTGGTAGCTAGTCGTGGTTCGGGGATGCTAACAGTGGAGATCAGAAGCAAATGATGTCTGATGGCACATTCCCTATTCTCATAGCCCCTAATGACTGGATATTTTAAACCACTCCTCTGATCTATTTAAATGTCTCCTAATTTCTCTTTCTCTTCAGCAGGAGTGCATGTATTACAGCGGATGTTTTACTGTGAGTGGGATGACGAGACTAAAGCCCGTGAAAAAAGTTGTGAGCTGACTGGGTATGATGGAGAGGACATTGCTCTTCTTGCTGTGACGAACAGAACAGGGTTAACCCAGGATTTCCCACAGTCATCCCAAGACCTAGGTCGATCTTTGGATGTCTGTGGCTCAAATATAAAGACCAGTACAGAGTATTGCTTTAAGTGCCTAGAAAATTACTTCACGTATGGGAAAGAATGCCTGAAGAAAGGTACAAAAGCACACAGAAACTTCTTTTACAAATATTTATATTATGACATTAAATATGTCAAAAGTCACTTGTTGATCAGTAATTTAAATATTCCCAAGAACGATTTCTCTGTTCTCGAATTACCCATCCCACTCTTCAGTGGTTTGCCATCCTTCTGTCCTTGACACCCATGTTTCTGTGACTAACTGTTTCTTTTCTCTCACTGACTCCTCCCTTTGTTCCCTTCTTCTTCACCTCCTCCAGTCCCCCCAGAAGTGTCTCTATTCCAGAACTCCTCTGCAGTGGTGTGTCACGCTACAGGGTTCTATCCTAAAGCAGTGAACATCACCTGGAAGAGAGACGGAATGGAGATAAAGGAGGATGTGTATGTGGGGGAGAGGCTGCCCAATGGGGATGGAAGCTTCCAGAAGAGAGTTGTGCTCGCAGTCTCCCCTGAGGAGAGGAGGAAAAGCACATATACCTGTGAGGTGGAACACAAGACTGGACTTGTCATCAAGACCCTCATGGAGGAAAATAGTAAGAGAACTTTGCAAGTTTTAGCAATTGCAAAGTTTATGTTTTAGGTTTTCCATTTTATAAAAACTCTATGAGCAATTTCACAATAATCTGTTTATCAAAAACATGTTGATAATCACCCACTAAATTAGAGACAAGAGAGCCCTTATGAATTATTTAAACCTGTGACACTTTCATTTAATGAAAATGACATAAATAGAGTTTTAGAATCATCAGTTATTTTGAAGTATCAACAGTATGTTTTTGTTAAGTGGTGTTTTTATTCCAGGTCCTTGGTCTTGGATTGGGATTGGAATTGGGATTTTGTTTGGGATTGGAATTGGGATTGGAATTCTTGTCTTGAGGCATAACAAGCAAGGTGAGAATGTAGTAAACGGAGAGGTTTTACACATTTTATATTATATTATATTATACTTTTTGTATCATATATTTATCTCTGGTAGTATTGCTACACCATGTTCCAGTAAACACTCTTGTGTTTATACAGACCAAGAAGCTCCTTCTAGGTGTCTGGAGTTCTCAAACAGGGTAAAACACATCTGGACTTCTATTATCTCTCTTGTATTGTTTGGTCCATGAAGTAAAAGTACCTGACTTTGATCATTAATGGTTCAGTGTGCAGTACTAATAAATCTAGACATGGAGGAGCTGTAGTGTCTCTGACAATATCCACACAGACTGATTCTGACCCGTGGTTCTTTTTTGCTCCTAAAACAAAAACAGCTTGACATTCAGTGTTGTAATTTAGAATGTGAATAAGGGAATTTCAAACGGTACATAATATGTGTTTATTAAGAATCTGTGTTTCACATGTGTGCTTTCTGCTACACCAGAATGACAGAAGTGCCATGGGATCTGCAGAACCCATGATGGCAGGGTAAGTTATTCTGCCTCTATACTCCACTTGGAGAATAAAGATACCTTGACCTTCACGTTGCAAGCAGTGCACAAGTGTAACAGCCACCGTCTCTCACCATTTTCATCTCGGCCCTCATGTTAGCAGGTGAGAGCTTGCACACTGCCTACACTTTGTGCAGCTCGAACCACAGCACATCTAGAGGGGAGGGGAAGGGAGGTTGATTTTTTTTTTTATGTGACTTCTAGTAATCATTTTGAAGCAGTTTTCCTTGTACTGGTATTTAAAATGGGGGACTGGCAGCAGCTGTGTTGAATGGACATTTTATGGTGTGAAGTAAAACATGAGGCCACAACCACACTACTACTGTGATGGAACACTTGCTATGCCTGTGATGTGAATGGGGGCAAAGTCTGTCACTTACCAAAGCTTTCCAGCAAGAAACTAGAGTTACATAATCAGTATCTGAGTTTAGAATTCACTTTGTTTTCACTGATTCTAAGATTTGAGTAGCCTACTAAATAGTGTAATCATTCTTTACAGAGCCAACAATGTTCCAACCTACAGTTAAGAAAGAAGACAGAATAATTTCACTTTGCTCCATCTACAGATGTTTGGTCTGGCATCTAGTGCCTTTTCTGACTTGTCTGACTAGCATTTATAGAACACTGTATTTTATAGCAAGGACTTTTGAGTGTCTCTCACACCTCTATTCAATCTTCTGTGACTGGATGTCAGCTCCAATGTGCCCAAATCTGTTGGCAGTGCCAACTGGAAAACTAGGCTGGCTGATGTCAGTAATATTAAATTTCAAGTATTTAGTTTAATGTCTTGACAGTCAATGGGAAGGGGTCACATGATTCATTTCATCTTGGTTGGTGTCATCATTTATGTATTTGATTTGATGATCTTTGTTTTATTTCATATTGAAATATTATTTTACTGCTATTATTATTACTGCTACTTTTTATAAAGCTCTGTGCTTATGTCCTCTATGCCACCTCCAGATAACAGCACCATAATCATGATCATGGCACTGTAGCTACATGGAAATCTACATATGTTTGATATGCAGATTTCCATGTAGCTACAGAAAGGCTGGAACTGGCACCTCATGTGGTTCTAAGTAGTATTACAAGAGACCTGGCCCAATGCTTGTTGTTTTGCATATTGCCTTCGGTGGATATCTGAACAACACAGAGGACACCTAATTTCTTGATCATTTATGATTTTTTCACAAAAACATCAACCTCCTCCACTTGAAATGAGAAATGGATGTAAAAATAAGCAAGAGAGAAACTAACAGAGAAGAGTACCACTGGAATGGGCACAGGCAATTTCTGTTTGACGTCCAAATTGAGTTCCTTTCCAGCAGTCAGGATCAGTATGGATGCGTCACCGACTCCAGGCCAGGGGACGTGGGTCTCAGGTGGCAGGGAGAACAAGATCAATCAAAGTCTAAAATGTGCATCACAGGAGAAGTGTTCATGAAATAGATCTCTGAGCAATGATCAACATTATTCAACCATGGTATGCATTTGTGTAGTTGTGTGAGACATATTTGATGTATTCAGCTGTATGTGACTGTGTCTGAGCACCTTAAAAAAGGATTGCCATTCATGCTACATGGCAGAAGAGATTTTAGTAAAGCACTAGTATAGTCAGCAACAGAGGACTGCCAGAGGACAGGTATAGCACATGCTGGTGGGTCTAGGCACAGCACATTGACCATTTCTGCATGTGTGATTGTTGCCATGCTGGGTCACATGTGGTGTAATGGAATGCCCCTTTGTGTGAACTACAGAGCCTCGATTCATTTTCAGAGTGCAGGATTACATCTATGAATGGACTCACCTAAGTGGTGGTGGAAGCTAATAGTATGTTACGAGTCATTTACCTCAGAGCCAAGATCTTACAAGGATGTCACCCCTTTTATATTGATTTAAGTGAAAAAGTGGTTCTTGAATATTCAAAATATGATGCACCAGAAAAATGTTAAATACCAGCCACCCTTGACCTCTGGGCCGAATCACAGCCATGGCGTTGATGTCTGCTACTAACAACACTCTCTTGATCAAACCACATTGCTTTGGTAACTATAATAGGGGTGTCGAATTATCATGTGTTTGAGTGAAACTGGTGTAATTAAGGCCACAGAAAGGCTTGAGGGTGCTAATGAGGGTGCCTTTCCAGGGCAACAGAAAGGGGGGGTTTACATTTACACGACACACACACACACAGTGATGTTTTACATGACACACACACACACACACAGTGATGTTTTACATGACACTTACACATACAGTGATTTTTGACATGATACACACACACACACAGTGATGTTTTAAATGTCACTTACACACACAGTGATGTTTTACATGATACACACGCACAGTGATGTTTTCCATGATACACACGCACAGTGATGTTTTCCATGATACACACACACAGTGATGTTTTCCATGATACACACGCACAGTGATGTTTTACATGATACACACACACAGTGATGATTTACATGACACACACACACACACACAGTGATGTTTTACATGATACACACACACACAGTGATGTTTTACATGACACACACACAGTGATGTTTTTTACATGACACACACACACACAGTGATGTTTTACATGACACACACACACACAGTGATGTTTTACATGAGACATACACACACAGTGATGTTTTACATGACACACACACACAGTGATGATGACACACACACACACACACACACAGTGATGATTTACATGACACACACACACACAGTGATGATTTACATGACACACACACACACAGTGATGATGACACACACACACACAGTGATGGTTTACATGACACACACACACACACACAGTGATGATGACACACAAACACACAGTGATGATTTACATGACACACACACACAGTGATGATGACACACACACACACACAGTGATGATGACACACACACACACAGTGATGGCTCGCACGACCCTTAAACACCCAGTGATGATTTACATTGTGTATGTTTTACATGACACACATACAATGATGGCAGACAGATGTGTTAATATTTATAGTTACTTATAAGTCACTAATGTACTGCTTTATCCATATAGTGCAGAGATACAGCCGTGTTTAGTTTTGATAATGAAAAGAAAAATTGGTGCCAAAAACTTATTTTTTTTTTGTTTGTTTTGTTTTTAATGTTTTCAAATGAAGCTTAATGTGTTAATTACTAAATATACTGCCATCCAAGCATGTGTAAATTTCACTGATAAACACTGAAATCAGTCCATAAAGTCCAGTTATGGTTATTTCTTTGTTTTAGCTCTCCTGTGAAATTGGTGAAATGCCACTTATGCCCTTATGGCTCTCAACCCTCGTTGTGATGTTTATTTTTTGTTTATGGGCTGGTATCCACGCCACGACACCAATGTCAGTCAGTTTTTCCTGACCTTGGCACCAACTCAGTGTTTGGATGGGAAACACTCAGTCTTTGGCCGTGTGTGCCAAGACATCATCATCAATATTTGTTTTCGATTTGTTTTCAAAATCAAGCCAAGTTTGTAATAAAAAAATCTTTCTGAAATGCTCTTCTGGTTTTTGTATAGCTTCATTTGTATAATTTATAATTGTAGGTGTCTAGGGTCCATCCAGGCTACATAAACCAATACGCTATTACGTGTGTAGTCAATTTAAGCAAGAAAATGGTTAGACAATTTCATATTTTGATGCTGTGACTTGTCAGAGAACATGAAGGCAGCAGTGAGTGATCAAACCCTATAGACCTTCAGGGGAGAGAGCATTGTTCGTTCCCATAACAGATTTTCTTTGCAAGCACAAATCAGACCACAGAGTTGTGCTGTGGAGCTAAGCTGGGCTGGGGATATGGAGAGCCATGCTTGTTCCTGTAGTGCACCTTAACCATGAGAAGGCAAACATTACCAGCATGTTACTGAGTCTAGCTAAACAACAGTGTCGAAGGAACCATTCACAGAAAGTAAACAAGATAAAGGAAAGGATTCCTACAAGGTCTTAAGTCAAAGTGAGTGTCAAATACGACAGTATTTAAAAAGTTCACCTGAACCCTGTAATAGATAATTAGTGGATTATCATTACGTTTAGGGTGGATAAAACTTCTTATCGCGCAGTTCAGTGTTTTTTCCTTCATTGCCAGTAAGCTTGACTCCAGTTATTGCATCCTGTGTAATGAATGTTGAGATATAGGTTGTAAACTCTGACACCTGTTGGGAGTGTAAAAGATCCACTCAAACCCCAGCATGGGGTCTCCCCAAACGCTGTCCTGGATTGCCTCCCCTGTATTGCTCCCATACGAACTCTCGGGACTGCTGCCAGAGCTGAATGCTCTACAAGTCTTCCCTGAATAATATGTTTACAAAGTTCTTGTGCATCGCGTGAAAACAACAGGTGGACCTTATGAACTATGTTATTTGAGGTTAACCTTTGTCATGATCCCTTCAGGTGAGAGTATTTTGACTGTTTTGGATGTCTATTGAATTCTGAAAAGCCCTTGGTATATTGGTATGGCCATTGCATGCAGGCGGTTCCCATGTGACTGGAAAGAGTGATGATGAGTGATGTCTATATTAGAACACAGAGTATATAAACTCATAGCAGCACACACTGCACTCTCCACACTTTCTTATCAGTTCTGAAGTCCTTTCATCCTGTTTAAGCAGATTGAAGTAGTTAAAGATCAAAATGTGTGTGTAACTGTGGAACAATTAAGTAAATCTTTCATTCAGATAAGAGTGCCAATAAACAGAAATCAGCCTGTCCTGATTTTTGCTCTGGGGCAGCTGGCACACACACACACACCTCCAGTTTTGCAACTCTGTTCACAATAGTCACTGCCTCTTTTCCCTGTTGAATAATTTCCTGTTGAATAATAAGAGCTTTTGTAACATTTGAAAGGCCACTTACACAAGTTCTTGTCTTTCTGCCAGGGAGGGCTGCTTTATATCATCTCATTTTTTTATTATTTGCTAACAACAAGGAAGTTACAGGGACCAAGTTTAACATAGAACACACAAAACAGAGACACTAACTAAAACACTAACAACAGTTACAGAGGCTAGACAGTACTGCAGATATGTTGACAGAATTAATTAATAGAGAGATATGATTGATTGTGTGGGAAGGGGGGGAGGTGAGCTGGGCATTGGGAGGAGTTTGGGACTTGAGTTAGGTGTGGTGGGACAGTGTGTGTGTGAGTGAATATATGCCATGCTAGATTAATGTCGGGCCAAGGAAATAAAAACGAGATTGCAATGAGGGGTATTATATTTGTTAATTTATTACATATTACTTTAATTAATATATTTATTATATATATATAATATATTTATTAATTATTACATATTAAGTTAATTCAATTCAGTTTTATTTATACGGCACCTTTTACAATAGTATTGTCTCATGGCGCTTTACAGAAGGAGCACCCAAGAGCAACAGGGGCAAGGACTTAGTTTAGTTAATCTAGGAAGAAACCTTGGGCAGATCCACAACTCAAGGGGCTAACCCAACTGCCAGGGGTCATGCAGGAAAATTACAATCAGTAGTAACCATGACAGGCTACAAGTTGTCTATGGTATTAGCTAAGGTTCATAATAGTTCCAGAGTATTATCCCACTTTACATTACATGGTAGTCAGTCCATAGGTGGTTATCAGAAATTATGGCTGGACAATGTAGCAGCGGCCAGACATAGTGTCAAACTCAAAGGAGTGGGATGGGTCATGGGGGTAACAATAAGGGTCCGTTTGACAGTGCCGTTGTGAGGGGGGTCAGTCACATAGCTCATTTGTTGAGTATCATTGAAATAATTACACTGATACACATTTATATGGTTTTCCTGGTTTTCCATCATTTTATACAAGAACGTTGTGATTGAAATTTCATTTATGTCACTTAGGGATGGGCAAAATACAAGATATATTATAAAATAAAATACCAAATACCCACATGGGTATCAAAATAGACTACAAAATGCTATACCATGTATCAAACTAAATTACAGTATTAGTCTATTTCAGTTCAATTCAAGTCTGAATTTTAGACTGCCCTGCAACATAACATGAACATGTTTAAACCAACGACCAAACGTGTCATAGTGGTACCTCACACCTATCTGGGGACAGGCTATCCCCTCTGTTTCCAGTGCCAGGGCATCATTTTTTTTCCATTGTTGTCAGATAATGGAAATCTAATGGATGGTGAGGATATATGAATCCAGTGTTACGAAAAGCATTATGTGATTATCTGTGACTGCACCTTTAATTTCATCTGGATCAGCTGATGATCTGTTTTGACTTGGGCTGAGTGTGACTACTTGTCTGCACTTGCATCTAGGTATTTGTCATTTATTTATTTATCACCCAGAGACATGGAATACTGTTTTTTGATTGGCTGACAGGGTGTGCGTTACAACAGCACACCTATGAATTAGATCTAGTGAAAAGGTTTAATCACCGCTCCATATCATTGCTTTCTTGAATGGTGCAGGACAAACCATCTGCACTTTACCTCTAAGACTAAAGAAATGGTGGTGGTGGTGGTGGTGGTGGTTGTGTCCTTTGGAGTCCTTTGCCTCCGTTCATTAATTCTGTGTAACAGCACACTTTGGCAACCGTTTTTCCTTACTTATTTATTTTAAATTTCTAGATGGGATATTTGAACCGATGCTTACTGAAAACTGATCACACCTCATGCCCCAACAACAATCAGCCCAGAGTAGAGACCACAGCATATCACAGCCATATCCACAACATCCTTAAGAGCACCCTTTAGCATTTAGACAGCTGTATTTCAGCCCACAGGCGATACCAGATATGCTTTATGTTGATAGCAAAGAAACAGCTGAACGTGCAATGATGACAGAGTCATTCCGGAGTGTAAGGTGGCAGACCCACTCAAGAGTATTTAAGGAGGCAGACCCACTCAAGAGTATTTAAGGAGACAGACCCGCTCAAGAGTATTTAAGGAGACAGACCCACTCAAGAGTATTTAAGGAGACAGACCCACTCAAGAGTATTTAAGGAGACAGACCCCCTCAAGAGTAGTTAAGGTGTCAGACCCACTCAAGAGTATTTAAGGTGGCAGACACACTCAAGGATATTTAAGGTGGCAGACACATTCAAGAGTATTTGAGGTGGCATACCCACCAGAGATGGGGACTCGGGTCGCACTTAAGTCGCCCACCCAGAGACTTGACTTGAGGCTCGAGGTCTAAAAACTTGGACTTGCCCTGGGAACATGCCTTATTTACTCAAAGTTAAAGTTAGGTTCAGACTTGCCACATTCTAATACCAATCCTTCACACCCCTCACACAACACACCAAACTTGTCCTATTATATGCCTTCTCTAATGTGTACTGCATTAAAAGAAGTGGGGCTGGCCAGATCTCCACCTGCACGCCACATTCACCCTACGTAATGATAGATATTCACCCTACTTAATCATAGCTATTCACCCTACGGTTTAAGGGGAATTGAAAACCAGAAATACCAGCTCCAGCACAGCACCAACCAATGCCTGGCACAGCCGACAACCAGACAGGTTTGGCTGGCCAAACCTTCCCAGAGGCTCAGGTAAAAGAGGAATAGGTGATGTAGAGATGGCAAGGTGAGAGAAAAAAAAGGGAAGGAGTGGGGGGAGAAAGAGAGAGAGAAATGATCCAGCTTCCATCCCCCTTCCTAATATATCTGGCTATGTATTAACAGATAAAAAGGGATAGGCAGAGAGGGTCAGGTCATGTCTGTAAGGAGGTGATGAAAGATGACCAAGGGGAGGGTGTATCTTGAGTGTCGTTTAAGCTGTGAGTGAATGGATTGTCCATTGATTTATAATCTGTTAAAAGGTTTTTCCAATGGGTAACGTGTTCCTTGATTTCCAGTTCATGAGGATTGTTTTCTTGAGGATAGTTAGTGCTACGAGCAGGATTTTATTGTTTGTGGTGTTTAGATTGGTTGCAGATATATGTCCTAGTATGCATAGGGAAGGGGTTGTTGGGATGTGACTGCCAAACATGGTAGTGAGTGATTCGTAACGTTTACCCAAAACCGATTGATCGGAGTGCAATGCCAAACAGCATGAATGTATGTGTCGGTGCTAATTGCTTGTAGTTTAGACAGTTTCTGTGCGGTGAGGTGAAATCTGCAAAGTGTCTTGTATTGTATTAGCTGGAGATTGGTATTTTTAGTCATGAGGTAGATGCTTTTACAGATTTGGGTCCAGATGCCAGAAACGGGACTAAGGGACAAGTCTGATTCCCATTTGTGATATGGTAGTCTTTGTAGGTATGGTGTTTTTTTCTGACTGTGATATAATTTTCTATATTTTGGAAAGATTTTTTGGGGGGGAGGGTATGTTAATTAATTACAAGATAAGAGGGTGAATGTCTAGGTTAGCCTTCGGAATCTAAATTTTGCTTGGATATTTGGTTAATCTGAGGAATTCTAAGAAGTGTTTACTTTTGATGCTGTGCTTCTGGACCAAATAAGCAAATGAAGCCAGTCTTTATCATGAATGAAGTGGTGAAGTTGAGTGATGCCCTTGCTTATCCATGTGAGGAAGTTAGATGTTTTTTTGTTGACAGTGAAATTGGGATTGTTCCAGATAGGGGTGAGTTTTGATTGTGTAACAGGTGAATTAGTCATATGATAAAAATTTCCACCAGGCTATCAGACTGGATGAGTTGGACTGCAGCATCAAGGCAAGGCAGCCAAAAACTGCACAGGGCCTCTGGAAACTCCTTCAAAACATGGCAAACAATTCCAGGTGGCTCTGTCATAAAGCTGAGTGAGATAATGCCAGGAGTGTGCAAAGGTGTCATCAAAGCAAAATGTGGCTTCTTTGAATAATCTAAAATACAAACAATATTCTGAATTGTTTAACAGTTGTTTTGGTTACTAAAATATTCCATATATATTTTGTCATAGCTTGGAGGCCTTCTGTATTAGTCTACAATGTAGAACAATTTAAAATAAAATGAAAAAAAAAAAAACATTGAATTAGAGGGCGTGTCCAAACTTTTGACTGGCACTGTACATATTGCCCACATATATTGACAAAAAACACTGAGATGCAATAAACAATGTGAAAAAAAATGGATGGAGTGAGCGTTAGGAAGAGAAAGAGAGAGGCAAAGGGAGGGAGAGAGAGGTTTGGAGACAAAGGAGCATCAAGGCCAGTACAATATGTAAGAGGTGGGTGAGTAAATCGTTATCAAGGTGAATATTGGCGTGGGATGAACTGCTACAGCCTAATATTGCGCTCCCAGTGAAGTGTTCCATTGACATACATTTTATCAATTAAAAGTGTGGCTCGTTTTCCCTCTTGCCTGATTCATTATGGGCAAGAGGGCTCTTCTTCCTTCCTGGATTTCTTTTGGGAATTGGTTGTTTAATCCGAATGTTGTGCCTTTCAGGTCTTTTCCTTTGCTTTTGACCAGTCCTTTGTATTTATAGTGTTCCAATTTGGCTATTGTCAAAGGTGTTTTTTTAACTGTCTTTGGAGGTGAGACGGTGAACTCGGTAAAAAATTGGGCCTGATAACTTAGCTGTCTCTGGTTGGATTTTCAGGTATCATGAGTTTTTAAACGGCTTTCTGTTGGTCATTTGGAGTATCTGTTGGTAGTGGAGTTCCTGCAAAATGAGGTTGCCATGCATGCAGCGACACTGGAGGTCTAGTGTCTGTTGTTTCAGGATTTTGTTTTCGTTGGTGAGATGAGATTTGGTTGGATAGGTTTGTGACGTTTCCTTTTAACTCACTGTTTTCCAGTACGAGTGTGTCGACAAGAGATTTTAAGAATTCGAGGCTGGCTTTTAAGTCTTTAATGCATGGAGTAGGCCTAGTTCAAGTATAGCAAGTTTGTTGCTAATAGATTCCAGTAAACCGGGTTCAGATGTCATGATGTCCGGAATGAAGACGTGGCCGTCGGAGGGGGGGAAACATATTGTCCGGCTCTTATTGAAAGGTAATATCTAGTCTAAACAGAAGGAATAGATCTGAAAGTATTCCTGTAATCCTGTGTTTACAAGCGGTATTCCTAGCGCGTTAATTTCCACAAACTGAAAGTAATTTCCTTCCTATCATGTGACTGTGCTCACATGCAAGCGGCAACAGAATGTAAACAGTTACATGATAGCTACACCTGCAGCTACTGTGCCATTCAGCATTGCTTGTGGCTATGATAACTTTACGGAAGACTTAAAAGTATTGCTAAGGATAAGAATGAGCGTTATCAGAAGAAAGGGTACTTTATGGCGCAAATGAAAATATATTAAAACAGGCCAGTAACTTGGTAATATAAGTGTATTTTGGAAGATGAATGAATTCTCTCTCATTATTTTAGGCTACGTCCCCCTTCATCACCAATCACAACATGTCAACGTAGCAAAAGCAGTGACCGCATATTTGAAAACAATTTCTGCAAGCAGCTAAGCGCAAGGTTTACTTTCAACATTCTTAGCTCATGCCTGACAGCAGTCTGAATTATATCCGTTGATGTTCAGTGATGTATCTATGCTGAATTATCTTTTTTTGCCTTTCTGCAAAGTTTTAAAAAACGTAACGTAAACCTGTTAATTGCATTTAAGCAGTCATATTTTGATAACAAATTTAGCAAAACCAGTATGGCTCATAGGGCATAGGACACTTAAAAATATCTTAACCACCTGCATGTCTTGACCTCAATATCTTGCTACTGGAAGATGTAACCTGTATCCAAAATGACAACATAGATTACTGTTACTAGGATGGTTATAAAACCAGATCCTCGTTCTACACTTCCGTTTCATATAGAGGGTCTGGACATTAGTGATATTAGTAGTAGTGATATTCGATTGCTTTCTAGAGGTGTTTAAGTTTAAAAAGATTGAATCAGCCCGACTAATAGCTTGCCTTGACTGATAGCATTCTAGCTCTGCGTCCACAATGCCTCCCCTCTGTTCGCTGATTGGACAGGTTAAAATTCCTCCTGAGACAACAAACTCAATGGGATGGGATGAGCTCTGTAGGGAGATGATAATCAAGCAGAAGTGTTAGGAAGGCATAGACAGGCTGTACTGTTACTGCCTCCATTGTGTTTTTTAGAGATATTACATTTTTATTACCCGTTTAAATTGACCATTACTCTACATATCAATCTAGCCTAATCAATGCTGATAACAATGAGAATGTGCTTTATATTAATATATTAATTACAGTATGTGGTGCTATTAAATGTTAAGGCTTATGGCATACAGCAACCAACAGCAATACCCATTTGACACTGTATAGCCTATACATGTGCACAACTGCTGACTTTGAGTTCAGAGACTTGACCTGTGAACATCTCTGATGCCCTCTCTAGAGTATTTAAGAAGACAGGCCCACTGTTACGGCTGGCTCAGAACCAGAACATAAAGAGGGAGACAGACAACGTGGTTTGGTTAACCAAATTTTTATTTATTTATTTAAAAGTAGTCAAAAATAATTAGGATACTGCAGTCAAACTGAGATGTTTAGGGGAGAGAAATGGAATGTATGTGAGTGTGTGGATGGAACGCAAGTGTCAGTAAAGTAGAGATGTGAGCAGGAGGTTAAGAAAGAGGAAAGGTGCCTGTGGGAGAGAAAGTCAACCAAAGTGCCATCACAGACAAAATGTGCCCAACAGAAGAGTGACCTCCAGAGACAGAGAAAACAACCCATTATATAGCCCAACCCTCAACCCAAGTGTAAGTCATTAAACAATCAGGTAATCCAGGCTTGGAAGGTTGGCTATGCCAGGCCTAAAGGGACACGGGGTCGTAACACTCACTCAAGAGTATTTAAGGAGACAGGCCCATTCAAGAGTATTTAAGGAGGCAGACCCACTCAAGGGGATTTTAAGGAGACAGACCCACTCAAGAGTATTTAAGGAGGCAGACCCACTCAGGAGTATTTAAGGAGACAGGCCCATTCAAGAGTATTTAAGGAGACAGACACACTCAAGAGTATTACAGGTTGCATACCCACTCAAGAGTATTTAAGGAGGCAGACCCACTCAAGAGTATTACAGGTTGCATACCCACTCAAGAGTATTTAAGGAGACAGACCCACTCAAGAGTATCACAGGTTGCATACCCACTCAAGAGTATTTAAGGAGGCAGACCCACTCAAGAGTGTTTAAGGAGACAGACCCACTCAATAGTATTTAAGGAGGCAGACCCACTCAAGAGTATTTAAGGAGACAGACCCACTCAAGATTATTTAAGGTGTCAGACCCACTCAAGAGTATTACAGGTTGCATACCCACTCAAGAGTATTTAAGGAGACAGACCCACTCAAGAGTATTTAAGGTGTCAGACCCACTCAAGAGTATTTAAGGTGTCAGACCCACTCAAGAGTATTTAAGGAGGCAGACCCACTCAAGAGTATTACAGGTTGCATACCCACTCAAGAGTATTTAAGGAGACAGACCCACTCAAGACTGTTTAAGGAGACAGACCCACTCAAGAGTATTTAAGGAGACAGACCCACTCAAGAGTATTTAAGGAGGCAGACCCACTCAAGAATATTACAGATCGCAGACCCACTGAGGAGGATAAGGTGGCAGACCAACTCACGTTGACGCTGACTGTTGACACTCTTGATATTTCTCTCTCTCTCTCTCTCTCTATATATACATATATATACATAAATACACACACACACAGTGTATGTGTGTGTGTGTGTGTATATATATGCTTTGTTTATGCATTTTGTGTTTGTATAATTTGTATAATTAGTTTTTTAGATTAATGTTTATAATAAATTATAATATAAATTTATAATAAATTATTTTTTATCAGTTTTTATTTTTCCTACGTCCTATGGCCTTGGACATGGTCCTATGGACATTTCTGTGCATGCATGCATGCCAGTTTCACATGTTTCATTGTCTAAAATATAATGTAGAATAATGTCAAATAAAGTTATTTTGCATTAAACATTGAACCTATTGGCCATGGCTGTATATGATAATGATACTAGTGTTTGTGGTCACATATTCTTAAACATATACTTTAATAATTTATGGTGTATTGGATATAAAAGTAAAAGAAAGTAACACACAAGGATATTGGCACTAAAAGTACTCTCATGTAGAAAATCAGACTGTACTACATATATTCACAAATTTATTAAAGTTATGAATTTTAGACACATTTTGATTTTACCCTCATATTCAATACAAAATATAAAAACATAACTTGTACTGGTAATATGAAGACACAGGCATATAATCCCACGCTATGAAAAATAAACAACAACAAATAAAATATAAACAGCCAAGCTGTAGACAAGTAAGGCATGTGTACAGTAATTTCCTGTGTTTGTATTAGCTGCAGTGTGCGTAAATGGCCCAACAGCGTTTCATGCTACTTAAACCACAAACCATGTAGATAGATAGATAGATAGATAGATAGATAGATAGAGATAGATAGATAGATAGATAGATAGATAGATAGAACTTTTATTATCCTGTAGGAAATTCTGGAAACCAATGTATATGTGTGTATATATGTGTGTGTGTGTGTGTGTGTGTGTGTGTGTGTGTGTGTGTGTGTGTGTGTGTCTTGGCTACTGGGTGGGTATATCAAATTTATTTCTACTTGTATTATACTGTATACTGATAGTCCCTCTTAGGACATGGTTTCACAATAAGTCTTTACTTTTAGAGGGTCCAACAAATTACAACAGGTTGACAGAAATACTATTGATCAGTGTATGCAACTGAGATCATATGGGTTTTGACAGACAATGCAAAAGAGTCCTTACATGGAGACACCATGTTTTTGGAAACATTTAACATTTCTCTCTTTGTTATCACACATGAAAAAAACAAAACAAAGATATGATGGAATAATCTCTGTTTCAGTCCAAGCACATATTATCGTGATTCTAATTTACACCTGTTTCCAGTGTTGAGAGATGTAGTCTTGCTGTCTCCCTTTTGGACTTGGGCAGATCAGCTGCTGGGCTTGAGAGAAATTTGAGGCGCTGGTTAGGAGACAAAATGCAAGTTTAGCAAATTCAAGCTTGTAGTCTCTCCTCCAGCCTCTGCCAAGCCCATGTCTGTGGCAGACACTTTGTGCTCTGTTAATCTAGGCTACAATATCACATTAGTGATGCTCTACTTGAGGACTACTAGAAGTAGCAAAGCAAGAGTAATCCATTACTTTACGAGTAACTCATTACTCATGTACTTATTTGCTTACATGCTTTCAGGAAAAACACATTTTTAACCAACTTTCAGTCTTTAGCTGTGACTTCAATGATGATTGGTAATAATGGCAGGGCATACGTTATATTTTAGTGAGGTGTAATTACAGCTCTCTGTGACATAAAAACTCTGTTGAGGTGAGCTTGTAAATGCAAATACACAAATGTATGTTTATTAGTTATTAAATGCTTCAGTGCATTTGCTTTTCTTGATGCTAAACTGATTTACCTGTCGAAGTGTCCCTTTTGCATAGTAGAGTTTGTAGAGCATTGTCAGGGGAATCATACAGAGTGACGAAGCAGTCAGAAACCAGCCGAACCCATATGCCCACCGTGGGTAAATGTAGGTGTTGTTGAACTTCAGGGGGCTATATTTTACCAGTGAGAAAACAAATGTTCCCTGCGAAAAGGAAACAGCAGTTCATAGTTTCCACTGATTCTTCATCTTTTTAACAAGCAGAAGGTTTCATCATTTACTGCAATAGGTTTATACATCCATTGGCCAGATAGTACTTATCATATTTTAACATTTAACAGCATAGGTAAATCCTGGGTAATACTGGGTAATAAAATGCAAGTTTATGAGTAATAAGTTTTAAGTTATGTTGACTGAAAATAATAATAAGCATGATTTGAGTTTCATTCAGTTTTGGTTTCATCCTACATCGGGGTGGCATTGTCATCTTGCAAGTGCTGTAAATACTCAAAGAAGCTACAGGGGGTGTCAAGAGGAACTTCATTCACTCTGTTATGAGCCATTTAACCATCTAAGTGACTATTCAAAGGTGGTAAATAAAACTAAAAGCAGCATTCCTAGTAGGATTTTCTTTGATAGAGTAAATAAACATTAGGAAGCCATTTTCTATGGCTACAAAGTGTGAATCTGAATTAAAAAGCAAATGAACTCAAAGGATGGGTCTAAAATGATGAAATTAAAGTAGGAAAAGATTCCACATCATAAAGTCCTTGTGAAAGAAAAGAGCATTTAATGGTGGGTGAAAGTGGTGGGTAGGGAGCAAACTCACAGTGCAAACAGCTGGAGTGACATAAAGCCAGCAGTACTTGATAATGGGCCAGGGCCTGTAACCAATCATATCCTCAATGTTCTCATAGAAGCGATCAGCACCTTAGACGAAGGACAAGACACTGTAAAATGAGTGTCCATAATGGTAGTGGATCACCAACTGGATTGTTGTTGTTATAAATAATTGTTGTGTGACGGTTAGTTGGGAATAACAATTATTAAGAAGTCTTGACATGACCAGTGACATGACCAGTGTAACTGGTAACATGACAGTGAAAAGATGCTACCATTTTCACTGTGAAACTGGGCCCAATCTTTGGAACATAATTACAAAAAGCAGTAGGCTATAGTATACAACAAGCAGTAGGCTTACCATACACCCAGCCTATAGTAACTGACTGGCAAATGGCCAGAAAGAGGAGAGTGGCACCACTACAAACATAGTGGTCAAACAGCTGCATGATGTAAAGCCCACCCTGTTGGAAAAAGGGAACAAAGATGGATTTCTCTTGCAAAAATGTGACCACAGCACATTCAGGTACGTTCATCTTACAACCCTCTATAAAGACAAATAATGTCACCTCTGTGACCATAAATAGGCCAATCAGGAAGCAGACAGAACAAAGTCCCAAAAGGAAGAGCTCCCTGTGGTAGCCATGCCTGAGAAGGGTAGGAAACCTGTCTGTCAGCGATGTCATGACGCTCTCTAATCCGACAAACTACAAATCACAAGACACAGAACAGTGACAGTGTGCATGGATTTTGGGAAGGGGAGATGGTAGATCACTGATAGGGCCTTAAGATGATGGTCCTGACCTGGCTGTCCACACCCAAAAGGAGGATCATGGTGAAGAAACAAATGGCCCAGAGTTGTGGCCAAGGCAGCAAGGTCACAGCTTGAGGGTAAACTATAAACACTAGGCCAGGACCTATGTTAGGGGTAAGGGGTAGGACATGTGCATGTGACACAAATCACACAAAACAGCATCCAATGCAACCAGAAATGTACACACAAACACAGTTTGTTACCTGGAGCCTATACTACAAAGCTTTCAGAGTTAGCATGGTAAAATCTGGTTTAAAGGAGTTAGCACGGTAAAGTCTGGTTTAAAGGGACACACAAGTTTGGGATTTTTTAATTTCGGAGCTCCCCCTACACGTTTTTTTTCTTTTTGGAATTTACACCAACAATTCTCACCATCTCTCGCCTACATGTGGATTTGTTTGCAAACCAATAGGAACCAGCAATTATACTTTCGGCTTCATCCTGCAGCAGGGCGACATTGGCATCTTGCAAGCGCCGTAAATTTGTGAATTTACAGGGCCGAGAGAGTCTTTATTCACCCTGTGATAAGTCATTGAACCATCAGAGTGACTACAAAGCTGGTAAATTAGCCTAAAAGAAGCATAAAGTCCTACCCTGCGATTTCACTTAACAATGATAGTTAGCTTCTCTGGAGCACATTGAACCCGCTCTGAAACATGTTCAAAGAGGCACCAACACTGGCCACCTACTCTGTTCTCTTTTGGACTTACCCATTCACTCAATGGAAAATATCCTTGTGACTAGAGTTGGATGTGCTTTTGCCTCAGTGATAGTAGACTTGTTGATAAGCACTGTTGAGAGAGTGCTTATGAGTGACTGCAGTTGTTAGGAGTTGTCAGTTGAACTTGCTTTGTAGTATAGGCTCCCGACGGTTATTTCAGCTAAAAAAAATACATGATGTTTGCCTGCCATTTCCTCTGTGGGTGTAAGTGATTTCAAGTCTTACCTGACTCAGCTACTAAAGAGATGTTAACACCCTGCACGTGAGCCATGTGCCCCAATACAGAGAAAATTGCAAAACCCGACACAAAGCTTGTTCCACTGTTCAAGATGCAAAGGTAGAAGGAATCTCTGGAACATAGCAGGTTAAAAAAAATTCAGAGATTGATTTTAACAGTAGAATACATTTTAGCATAAAATCATAAAGTTCACTCAATTTGTGTCTGTATTCATGTAGGCCTGTAGGCATAAAGTCTCTACACAAAGCAGCAAGGCTTTGAACCGGTTCATGGAACAAAAACGAAAACAAGAAACTTTTGCCATTTTGCTAGGAACAAGAAATGTAATAATTTGTTATGTTCCAGAACAGAAATGTTTATTTAAAATAATGGTCTTTTTTCGTTCCAAAAAAGGTTTGTGTCTGCAATGAAATGGCAAAGTTCACCCCCTGTCATTCACTGAATGTATAGAGAGAACAGACTGAAGCTTACCAATTCCACTAGCACACAATTAAAAGGCCTATGCAGTCTCCAAGTCTCAATCATTTCATTAGAGATAAATATTGTAGGCTACCAATCATAAAAATATTTGTCTTAGACATGAATTTCACCTGTTTTCTCACTTTACTAGGCCTATATTACTAAGAATCCTATATAACGACACCCTATAAAAAAGAAAGTATGACAGCATTTTTAGATTTACCGAGAAATTATTCAGTTCACGTATAGGCTATAAGAAGACAGTGATGCAGCTTGCATAAAGCAGAGGCCTAGTGTTTTATAATGTTTGCTGTTGGATAGACTAAAGAACAATGTGGTGACTACTAACAGCCAGTTTGAAAGCTTACCTATGTTTATGTCCCACAGCTAACATGGAACGTTATTAATCGGTTCATCAGGAAAATCAATTAGAATCCTAAAACTGGAAATGTTAAAATACTGTTTGTGTTCGAAACTAACCAATTGGCAAAATTCTGGTTTATTCTGCAAAGCAGAATGTTTTGAAAAATTAAAATAAAAACATCTTCTGGGCCTAAAACATTGATATTCAATCTCAGAGGCACTTCAACATGTCAAATAAGATTTTCTTCCAAAATATTTTTATCCAAGCATTATCACGTGTCATGAAATGTTTAGCAGTTTTCTGAATGCTTATGCCAGTCATTATCTGTGCAATAGTGTATCACAGCAAAGACCTGTGGGCTTGCAGACGTGACTTGTGGGGACAGAAACACAAATAACAGCGTCTCTACATCAACATGACTGAGCACATTAGATCAGATCAACAAAACAAATTAATTTCAGATGTGCACATTCCAGTAATTTGCCCTTGTGTTACTTTAGTTCAGACCCTGTTATCCTTGTGATCTTGATTTTAAGGGAAGAGAACACAAACACTGTCTCCATCACAATGAAAAGTTAAGTAAACAGGGGAGGGCATTTCAGAGCTGATTAACAATGACTTGACCTGGCCAAGTTAATTTAACTGTTTGGTCACTAGGGCATTAGGTATATTAATAAAGTTGCATCCACCCATCTAATAATATGTATTTAAATACATGTATAAATATATTTATTTTTGTCAAAGAAAAAAAACTTGGCCTGCTCTTATCTGTGTGCCTGACAGTCTCCTGCGTCTTTGGCTTTGCTCACCTGCTGAAGAAGCTGTATGTCTGAGAAGATGGTAGTCAAGGTGTTATATGCAACTGGACTTCTTTTTGGAGCTTAAAGATGTTTCACCTTTCTTTCAAAAGGCTTCTTCAGTTCTGGCCTGGTGATGGGTAGACTAGGAGATTTAGCTCTGGACTGTGGGTGTAACTGTGAGCTGTAGACCACCTCTGAACTGATAAAGCCTTTTGGATGAAAGGTGAAATGTCTTCAAGCTCCAGTACTGATAGCATCTATTTATGTGCAGGTAGCTTGGCATTATTTTCCAGATACTAGTGGTAAATAACAAGAACTTAAAACTCTAAATTTTCTTTTAAGTGGTGGTAACAGGCTTCCAAACTTTTACCACATTCAAATTTCAATGGCTGTTGGTAGTATAGTGATTAAAGAGCTTGGTTAGCATGCTAGGGGCCTGTTTTGGGTTTGTAACTCAGTTTTGGGTTTGTACCTCAGCTGCCCTTGAGCTAGGCACTTAACCTTAAGTTGGTCTTAGGGAAACTGGCCTTAAACACCAATAATATTCAAGCTATATGTATGGACTCCATAGTGTTCCACAGCAACTGTGCAGTAACTACTTATCTTTTGGTGCTCATCAGTTATCTGTTAAAGGTCTATATGGCATTTATTTTTTTTAAGTTTAAACCATTAATAATAAACAAGAAATATAATAAAATACATAGGCCTAGATAAATAGAGAGAAACTATCTTTCATCTTGTTGTTCCTTTCCTAATTTTTTACCCTGTGCTGGTCAGAGGAGACCATGCACAGTCAGAATTAATACCTTTTCTATAGCTCATAGTATCCAGTGTTTTTGCAAAGGCTTTGATCTACATGCTAATTACTCACCTGTAACAGTTATTGTTATATCTGTTGTAACTCCCCAGGGAGGTCAGGTACCCAAGGCATATGGCATATGAGAAGAATATTTGAGTCCCAGCATCCATCCAAACCTTGGAAAGGTGAATGTTTCAGCTCAGTGTTCATGGTGGAAAAAGAAATGAGAAATTCTTGACTCTTCCATCTCTCAGCTTACGTACCTGTGGGTCTGCTAGTCGTTCAGGCACTGGGTTCAAGTAAAAAAAGATGCCATCCAAAGCTCCCGGCAAAGTGATGCCACGTAAAAATAGCACCAGGATCATGACATAGGGGAACGTGGCTGTGAAGTAGGCAACCTGTACACAGAACAAAACCCTTTGCTATAAGGCAGTGTTTACATTCAGAAGGTCAATTTGCTGTGACAAAAAGCTCAGAAAAGCACCATCAAGTCAAGACAGATATCAGCGGCTCCCACTGCATATTTCTCAGAGGACCATAATAGCCTACCTTGCCACTGGACTTGATTCCTTTCCAGATACAGAAATAAATGATGGTCCAGGCCAAGAGAAGACACAGAGCTAGATCCCATTTCACACTTCCAAGTTGGTCTATGCCACTGGAGAGTTTAAGAACTCTGTACCTGTGTGATGGATCACAAAATGAAAATGACCACACACTATGCAGTATGGGCCTACTGGGGCCAAGTTTCAAGGGACCTGATGTTTTAGTGAGCCGGGAATCGCTGATGGAAATTTGCTCACAAGAAAAATGCCATTTTTTGCCTGTCAATAGGTGGCGCTACACCACACATGGGTTCACAAGGGCTCACAGGTTGAAGCTCCTGGAGACCTATGTGCCACTAAAATTTCGTCAGCTGTGTCACTACGGTTCAGGATGACCAAATTTACCATTTTTTGTCTGTAAGTAGGTGGGTGCACATGGGTGCATGAGGGCTCGTTTGATGTAGCTTCTTGAGACCTGCGCACTACTCAAATTTTGTTGGCTACGGTGGTGCGGTTGAGTGGTGCAGTTTGCGGTGGTGCAAAATCTACTACGCACACTATGGACCTACTGGGGCTATATGCCCACCAAGTTTGAAGGGTCCCGGTGTTTCAGTGTTCTGGGAATCGCTGACGGAAATTTTCTCACTAGAAAAACAAGCAATTTTGCCATTTTTTGCCTGTCAATAGGTGAGGGCTCGTTTGATGTGGCTCCTTAAGACCTACACACATTTATTGCCTGTCAATAGTAATGGTTATTCCCCAAAAACTGTGTCGGACCACTCCGTGTTCTGTGGGGGCCACAACAGGGGGCGAGTGCCCCCCTGGACAAAAAGCTACTACTACTACTAAAGCTACTAGTGGATCTACACTCCCTGTGAGTTTCACAATGCCTAGTGATTCAGTGTCCCACGGATGGACAACCAAAAATCGCTGAAAAAAAATGGGAAGAAAGGAGAACCCGAGCAACACCTATATGCCCACTGGCAATGGTCATAATTAGTGGACTAGCTAGCAAGCAAGTACACAAAACCTTCTAGAGTCTAAACAATTTCCAGAGCCTTATTGGTGCTGCTGAAGATGATCATGAATTGGTCATGGCAATACAGTCAGCAATGTCATTTCATTTGGCTTTTATGTAATTTTATTAGGTTTTTCTTTTTAAAAAAAGCTCCACATATCTACATATCCACATATATATATGTAGTATTGTAGGCTACCTTGTTGTCTTGGCTGGCAAAGGCATACCACACAAGTCTGTGATTTTTTAACTATGGAGCACCCCATGAAATCGCAGATTTGTTTTATTTATTTTATAACAAAAATGTCCTAACTGAGAAGGTAAAAAACGCAATTTTGGTTTAGTTCAGTTTTGGTTTCATTTTACATCAGGGTGCCGTTGTCATCCTGCAAGTGCTGTAAAGAAGGGGCGCTGTAAAAGGGTGGTGGTAGTGTAGTGGTTAAGGAACCTGGCTAGCGTGCAAGTAGCCTAAAAATTGTGGGTCTGAATCCCTACTGCCACCGTTGTGCCCTTGAACAAGGCACTTGACCCTAAATTGCTCTAGGGGAGACTGGCCCTGAACAATTGATAGTTGACAAATGTAAGTCGCTTTGGATAAAAGCGTCTGCTAAATGCATAAATGTGAATATAAAAGGTATGTCATGTCTTTATCTTTCTCTATTAAAGTCGGGTAGAACCCAGTGAAATCCAAACAAATATATATATATATATATAAATATAAATACAAAGAAACTGCATGGGGAGACGCCTTTATTCACCAATAAACAGAAAGAGTACAGAATCAATTGTCCACTTAAGTATTTAAATATGCCTATAACTATTATCACAATACGATTCTTTTATAACTAGAGGGTGTTATGGCACCTCAGGCAGGGCCTTATACTTACCGCCAAAATTCCATGACAGAGGATGAACTGTTAATAGGTGTGGTCCAACTGGAGATGTTGCCAAAATTGACACAACTACCTAAGATATCCCAGAGGAAATATGAAGGAAACAAATTGAAATCAGCATTTTGACAAACATAGGATATCCTGTTATACCTACACATGCTAAAGTGACAGTGGTGCCAGGTTAGGGACCTTTTTGACTTGAAGGAGGCATCCTTAGGAGGATGCATCCTGAGCATGTATCACAGATCACAACTGAAAGAAAGACCTATTTGCAGAGTCTTTGTTTATTGAAGAAAAATCTCACGTGTACTGGTACACCAAAATCCAAATAAGGCAAAAACATAGACTCCAGAATCCTAAATCCAAAATCCAGATTTCAGATTCTAAAGTCTGTAATCCACAGGCACAGTGCAGTATCCACAATGGAACAAAGACTCTGCAAAAACAAAGGAACTTGACCACACACAGCACATTTACACACAGTAGCAGGAAATCGCAAAATGTATGGAATGAGACATACAGGGGCCAGAGACAAGATCACATGGGATAACAGATGCATATATGATAACAGAAGGCACATGGAAAAGCTAAAACAGAATTGTCGGGGGGTGGTGGGGGGGGGGGTATACTCCAAGTAGATGGTTAAGTGGCAGGTCTGAGTAAATTATGCCAGAGTTAGTGGTAAACCTAATAATAGAAGGGCCTGTAGTTCTCTTGACTAAACAAAGCAGGATACTCAATTAACAGGTTACCACTTTCTCCAGGGTAACTAAGCCAGGTTTATTGCTTAAAGAAAGAAGAAATGTCTAGAAGAAATGTCAAACTACACGTTAACAAACCAGGGTTACCACACCTTGGTTAACATCAAGTTCAAGGACTTTCCAGGGCCAGTTTCCTCAAATTCAGACCACACACTGCAGCATTTACCTACTGCTACTGCTGAATATGTTATCAATAAACTATTTTAAAGGTGCTATATGCAGGAATTTAGGAAAGGGAGGAGTTTCAGAAAAGATCATTTGTGTTTATTTCCATGATCTAAAGTTTAAAATTTTGATGTAAAACTTATTGTTTACATAGTCCAGGATGTGCGTTCAGGTTAGTTCAAGTGAAATCATCCTGAGTTCAATGAAGACAGAACGTTGCAAATGTTCACGGTTCACGGTTGGAGATTGATTCACAACTGGGGATATGTCACCAGCAACACAAAATTCCAGCATCAAAATCCAAAGCTCTCTGGAGCGAGGCCCCTTCTGATAACCTTGTTTTAGACAGAAACATTCCATACATATGATTTGAACAATACATAGACATCATTGATAAAAACACATGACACTAAGGCAAACAAAGCACAATACACATATAGATCTTTCAGTCTCTCTACCTCACATGATATCAATTACATGTCAGCATCTTATCGCTCCAGCAGTATAGCCAATGCATAGTTACTGTCTGTCTTGTGGTAAACCCTCACTATCCTACAATGGATGTCTCACGAACTTTATTAGAGCAGAGAGAAAGTTGAATGCACAGAAATACATTACATGACAATCTCCATCACTGAAGGAGAACAACAGATCGATCTGAACATATTGTACAGAATCTGAACTAAAACATACCTTGCAATATTAATGCATGAAAAGTATGGGAAGACCCACATTTCTATATCACACCTAATCTCACCAAATCGTGGAATGCACATAGTAAGACTTGAATCTTAGCAACAACCAGGGAAAGAGAGAGCGCGAGAGAGAGCTCAAAGCAGCTGTATTGCAGCCCTGCTAGCAATTTTGGGCTACAAGGTTATCATTTGCGATAGGTCAGTTTTTGACAATGAGGATACACGCACCTGTCCTAAGGAATAAGGCAGATTTGTGCATAGGCTACACCATGCCCATTCATGATGCATCAGTACCTATAGTTTGCTGTTCTCAGAGAGAATTCAGTTTATTAGGCTATGAGTTTCTGTCACCAACTTAATGTACAAGTTTGATATGTGCAGCATGTGTAAAATTGTTTGAGTTTTCAGAATTGAATGTTGCATTGTGAGCAGTTGCTTTCATTCATTTTGCTGTGTGCGTCATATGTCTGATCCTGTAACTGAAATACATTTATGTGCGGTATTTTGGTAGGCAAAACTCTAGTCGCCACGCCATCCATACATATTGCTGTTTCAAATCATTCTTGAACGTGCTTGAAAATATAGGATATTTATACTTGTCTAATCTCCATTCTTATTGCTTACAACAAAGTGCATATTGTGGCCTATGAACGGTCACACAGAACATCCTGAGTAGACATCTCCTTGTCCTGGTTTTCCTGGGATTGGTATTTTTTTTTACTGCTTGTCTCGCCCAGAAAATTGATCTTCTAATTCATACCACAAATTCATAGTTTCACTAAACCTGCTATTCTGCTGTCACATCACCATTTTCTTTCCCATTACCTTGGTATACTGAATCAAGCTGGCAGGTGATCCACATTGGCTAATCTTATAACATTTATAACACATTATAACACATATAACATATCTTATAACACTTATAA